>JAPYZN010001815.1:0-16980 GCA_030522865.1 Psyttalia lounsburyi | reverse complement strand
AAAAAAACAACAAAAATATTTAAAATTTCAGCGGGTTGAGGTGAATTATCCCGTTGAATCCCATTCACGTTAAAATGGCACTGGACGCTAAATGCAATTTCGCAAAAGCCACGAACACTTCCTCCCACTGGCGGAACTAACTCTCCAAAACGATTGAAATGTCTCATTCCCCCATTCAGAACATATTACAGTAAAATTGTACGATAATTGGGTGGAGTGGGGGCTGTGAGACAGAGAGGGGGGGGGAGATTAGACAAGGGTTAATGGAACAATTATGAAAGCTTCATTCATTCGTTTTACCAACGATTCAGTGGCTTTTCGTTGGTAATTTATACGATATCCTTCATTGATCCCCCAGCATATGACACTCAGCACACATCATTAGAGATGAAAACATCATTTATTCCAGGATTGGTTGAAGCCAGCCAGCCAACGACAATAGCTACGGAGAAAACTCAATTTTCCATCCGCCCCCGACCTCCCATTAATTGTCGAATTATGAAAGCTCGTAATCAACAAATTGTGACTAACCCATTTTCTCGGTAGCTCGGTTGTGCTAATGGCATTTGATTTCTTCACTCATTTGTATCGAAGCTGGTGTGATCTTCGATGGAGGTCAAAGAACGATTGCCGAGTAAAGAGAAAGAAAAATAAAAAAATTGCACTCCAGCTCGATCGACGAGATCAAAAATACCCCCCCAGCACTCCGATTGCATTTATAATTCCGTTTAATCCTTGTGATTCGTCAGAAATATTCTCCACAATTAAGAGCTTTTGATTTGCATGGAAAGAAATGGGGCACAATTAGTTCGAATTACCGCGTATTTTCGCTTCATCGCTTCGTTTTCCAGCTTCACCACCGATAATCCGATTTACCTCACCCCCACACCCCTCACCAATCGCCACCCACTCGTCCCCCTCCCTCCGTCCATTTACCCACGGTAATCTTCCTCCTTTGGTTAACTTCTTTGCTCGTTCTGCGATTAACCTCGAAGAAGAAAGGATAGGGAAATAAGAGAGGAGCCATCCTCAACGATTTATCGAATTTTCACCTGAACGGATGTGCCGTCGAGGGAATTGTGAGGGCTGGCAGGCGACGGGCGGAGGGGGTGGCTGGCGCTGTCGATGGGGATTTTCAACGGGTGCCCATCACACCCCTCCAACCTCATCGCAGCCCCCCTTCGCGCCCCTCGGGTGGTGATGAAGAGAGACAATGGCTTCAATTATCTACTGGGTTCCGCGCTCGCTCACCAAGTGCCAACATTTCTCGATGAATGAAGAGACACCTGGATTTTGGAGTTAGATTATAATCGATGTATCATTCGATTCTATTACGGTGAAATTCAATCCCGCGGGTTTTCAATCTTAATTATTCGTCTGTGTGAATTTCAATTTTGTGGAGATTCTCGTGGAGTCGGTTTGGTAAATGGAGATTTGAGTTTTCGACGCTTTTCCGGGCTCTTTTTTTAATGCAACAGTTTTTTGTTTTTTGGTATCGGGCAGGGGTAATGTGGTACACTTTTTTTAGGGGGGGGGGGGGGGCAATGGAGGGAAAGGATTTTGGATAGGAGGGATAAACGTTATCATAACAAAGATCTTGCAGTAGATCCCAGTATTGGTTTTTTTTTCATTGTTTAAAGTGTGGAAGAGTGTACATGAGATTTATTTACACTGTCGATATAATCTTAAATTGTTAGTTTATGTTCTTTTGGGTATTGGCAAATGATTTTTATATATTTACAGTCTGTTCCATTAGCGAATTTCTTCGTTGCGGAAGGAGAACAGGTAGACTTCCTCAGTCGAGCTAGCAATTCGTTTCGTGGCGTTTGAAAAGTCGGGCCGTGCCGGAGTATGTGGTCAGAATTTTGGGATGCTGCTCCACATGGGCAGTTCGGTTCATAATCCCAATGCGGTATAAAGACCCCCCTAGATGATAATGGTTTGCTCTGATAGGATTGACACTGACAATGGCTTCTCTAGAGAGTTAGTTTTAGTTGGCTGATAATTATTTAGACTGCAATCATATCCTGACGGAGTATATATATTTATTTATATTTATTAATAAACTTGAAAGACCTGGCAATGAATTAAACGCCGAGATTATTGTTCCTAAATTATAAGGAACTCGATAAATCGCACTTATCTTATCATTTTTTTTGTTAAATTATATTAAAAAGACGGTTGGTTAACTAAATAAAGTGACCATCAACATACTAATCAATAGAGACGTATCAATAATCCTCTAAATCAATAACAAATTAAATATAACAAGACAATGATGCCTGGAATTGAACGTCGATTATTTCAAGAGAAGCTTAGATTATTTAGGCATCAGCCAGGAATTGTTAGATTAGTCTAACTTAGTTAGATTCAAATAAACAATTTGTTGTGAAGATAAATTTATTCCCTCGGGACAGGGGATGATGTGATGATCTGGTGGACTTCAATTTGGTCGAGATGCTAGAAAGTCGTTTTAAGAAATGAGAATTAGAGTTTTGGAGGTTTTTGGATTTTTTTCAGCGGTCATTTTTGGAGTAATCAACGTATTTGATTGCGGAGGGAGGGACGTGGTATAATGCGATTACCTTGAAATCAACGAATGATTGTTTGCGTTGATTGAAGTGACCCTGTCCCCAATCATGACGCCTGTTTTGCCACGTCCAAATGGTCGAGGATGATGAGTCTTTTGTTCTCGACGAAGAACTTTTCGAGTCACGCGATGCCTGCAATCTTGATAATTCTCCTCGAGACTGCCATCAGGTAGCTCCCAAAATTATTTCGACCTTGTCAATACACCAAGAGCCAGCGGTTTTGCGATCCCGTTAATTTTCCAAATAGAAGCTTATTAACCAAACAGCCCAGGTTTTCCACATTTCCCGCGCCCCGCCGACGAAATTACGCCTCGAGCCACGTCGCATGACGAACTTTGATGCAAAGCCAAATCCCCCGTCCCCCTGCAGCACCTGCTCAAAAAGCCGGCGAGGGGGTGGAGAGATAGGGGAGGGGGGAAGCGGTGGTTGACATTATCCTTATGGGCATGATTAGTAGCCGCGATACCACCCAGGACGCCTGATGTATTCGCAGCGCGTTATCTGCGAACGGCACGAGTCGCATTATGCCACAAACCCGCCCACCCACCCCATCCCCCCTCGCCGCTCCACCTCGATCATACTACGGCGATGTCATCTACCTCCAGTGAGACAGACAAAAGGTCTTTGTCACGGCCGAATACTCAGACTGACGTATCACCCAAGCCGGATGATAAAACTCCACCCGAAGCATCATTCACATATTCGACTGATGCTGCTCAATGTTGAAAAATGTCAGGCACTCACCCACTGAAAAACGTCAAACGCATTGAGAATTAACATTTACCGTATCCAACACCCAGTGAATAATCACGAAAAATGTATAAAAAAAAAATGTCAGTTTGCTCACCGTTTATATTCCCAGCTCCACCAGTCAACCGGCCAAAAAAAAAAAATCACTCGAACTGTTGACACAAAAAATTTCGTCTCTCGTGCGGAATGAAAATGCAAAAGAACGAACGATTTTTGGGAATCCAGGTCATGTGCAAAATTGTTCCTGGGGAGGACAGATTTTGCAACAATACCGCGTTATCCCCACCACCACCACCATCACCATCACCATCACCACCACCACGTTCTCGGGTATCTCATATTTCTCGATAAATAATAGGAACACTCGCTTCCACGAGAACGAGGCAACTCATTAAATCGTCTAGCTGAATCAGTACCATAGGCATTTTCCAACTCAACGACAAATGTAGCTGATAACGAGAAATGAGTAATGAAGGGAGAGGTGTGTGTAGGTTTGCGTGTGTATGTATGTGATAGTCTAGTCCTACGGCAAGTTCAGAGTATTAACCCGAGATGTGCCTACCTGAGTCAGTGTACCACATTCAACTATCAGACTCACACACCGACCACCCTCACCCACCTCATCTTTCGTTTAATCCTACTCTAATGACGTGCCGTTTTTAGCACGTAATACCAGCAGACAGGGTGGTAATGATTTCGCCCCGGAGCACGGATTCTCCTCTCACCTATCTTTTTCTTTTTTTTTTTTTTTCACTCCTTCCTCACTCAACATTTTCCATCCCTCTCGTGCCTTTTATATTCTACCAACCAGCTAGTCTCTCCCGCCAGGTGCCATTTCATGGGGACGAGGATTAGTTACTTTTTATCCGACGACGTGTCTCGGAGACCACAAGCATCAGGGGGGGATGGACGGAGAAAAAAAAATAGTGGAGGTAATCGGTGATGATACCCACTGACCTACATTGGGTGACACTGGGTGATAAAATGGTGTGAATTCAGTCGTTGTGAATTAGCTTGAAACGGAAGTCTGATTAAGGACTCGGATTTCCGGAGCCCATTGTCTCCCGTTTGCTTCTTTTCGATAGCAGCAGAGATGATTGGTTGATCGAGTGCGAGGGAACGATTGTGATGATAGTTTTAATCAACTGTACTTGAAGATGTGCTAGTTTGGTTGAGGTCCAAATGATCTAATTCGTGTAATTTGTTTTTTTGATTTTAGAATCCAACGAGCGGATTGAAATGGAGCATTCTCCTTCTAACGACAGTATGCCTCATCACAACAGACCAAACTAGCTTCTGTCCGACGGACTGCACCTGCGACGACGTCAACCTAATTGTATCTTGCAGTGGTGTTAGCTTAGACGTAATCCCAATTGCCCTTAATCCATCAACCCAGCGGATAGTCTTGAAGGAGAGTCGAATACGTATGGTTGATGCAGCTGCATTTCAATTCTATGGTGATCTTAAAATTGTTGATCTATCGAGTAATCATCTGGTGACAATACCAGACGCCAGTTTTGCTGCCCAGAAGAATCTTCTTGAGCTACACCTGAGGCACAACAAGATATCAGCATTAGCGGAAAAGACATTTCAGGGATTAGTAGCACTAAAAGTGTTAAATCTCCGTGACAACTACTTGGAGACCCTGTCAAATGGTCTATTTACTTCTCTAACAAAACTAGAGGAACTAGATCTGGGTCAGAACAGAATAGGCAAGGTTGAGCCTGGTGCATTTCAAAAGCTTGGCTCACTGAGAGTACTCTATCTTGATGACAATCAGCTCAAGTCCATTCCATCACCAGCATTAGCACCCTTAAATGCACTTGCTGAACTACATATTGGATTGAATGTATTCTCATCCTTACCGGATGATGGTTTCAAGGGCTTAGAGAGACTTGCTGTACTCGATGTCATGGACGCTGCACTGGATAATATCAGTGAGGGTGCATTCCGTGGATTAACGTCACTTCGTACTCTCAAACTTGGTGGTAATAAGTTGAGAGAAGTGCCAACAAAACAATTGTCGATGTTAATGAGACTTGAGGAGTTGACATTGGGACAGAATTCATTTACGATGCTGAGATCGGGTGCTTTTCAGGGTCTCTCTAATCTAAAAAAACTCGATATATCGGGGGCTAAACTGCTGACAACCCTCGAGCGGGGGACATTCTCCGACAATGGTAATTTGGAAACACTGATACTCAAGAGCAATCGAAGACTGATGACACTCGAAGAGGGTGCACTCGCAGGACTTCCCAATTTGAGACACTTGATCCTTCGTGACAATGCCTTTGTCACATTCCCGGAGAGTCTTGTTTCATGGAATGATTTGCATAAATTCGATCTCAGTGATAATCCACTGATATGTGATTGTAGCCTGCACTGGTTGGCTTCATTCCTCGCGCCCAAGAATACCAGTGCTGTTGTTTGCGCTGAGCCAGTGGAGATCCGGCAGAAGCCGTTGAAGGGAATGACACCTGATGAGTTGGGCTGTACCTTCTCCGATCCCAGAAGGCAAGCTGTTCTGCTGACTGTCGTGATCGTTTGTCTCGGCGTCATTGCCGGCCTGGCACTTATCCTCTACTACAGATGCAGGAAGAGGGTCAGGGATGCACTCAAGGACTACAAGTGGAAGAATCGTGCCATCTCCAGGAAGGAGCACGAGTATCAGAAGACATTCTCAGATGATGAGTACATTGTTAGAGCCGCTCATGGACATCATCATCATATCAATAATCAGGGACAACTTCATCATGGACAATTTCCACAGCAAAATCAGCAGGTATCGTCCGGCATTAAACCCATACCCGTTACGGAACTGTAGCTAGAGCTACGGGCAGCGAGCCCTGGCAATGGTGGTGTTTGGTTTTTACCACACGGTGGTACAACACCCGCTGAGGGATTCACTTATATCGATGGTGAAACTGCGCGACAAATGCGTCGTACTGGTACGCTGCCCGGTAGTAATAATCAACGTGCTAATCCCATTTTTTGTGATGGCCAGAGTGAAATTATTGATGGAAGTAATACGATTGGTAATGGTGGGGTTAGGGTTCATCATACAAGTCACTCGTTGAGGAGAAATCCACCAGCACTGCCAGCACGCGGTGATTTGAATAGAATACAAAATGGTGGACCCAGTGGTAGAACTCAAAATGGCGGACAGAGGCACTCGCCACCTTGTCCACAGAGTTCATATCCAACGTTACCGATTAATGGACATGGACATCATTATCATCATTATAGGGAGCGGTCGAGAGAGAGGGGAAGGGAGAGGGAGAGGGAGAGGGAGAGAGAACTTCCAGTTGTGCCACACAGGGGGGAAAAGTACAATGGGAATATGGAGCTGGAGGTACATCAAGATGGCGGCATTGGAACTTATCGAGCGTAAAAGTGCGGGGCTTTGGGGTTGAGTGGGAAAATTTGGAAAAGGAGAACTTTCGGATTTCAGCGCTGTAGGGGAAAATTCGGAGGGAAATAGTTCGGGCAGCTAATTTTTTTGTTTATAGGTTGGGAGTCAGACAGTGCTTGAGGGAAATTTTGGAAATTCTCCTGATCCTACCATGATCTGTGAGATTAATTTTCACCACTCGATCGGTAGATTCTAAAGACACTTTTACTGCCATCAAATTTGTTTCCTTTCTTTTTCTTTTTTATATAAAATGGAAGACTGATGGATTTTTTGGTTAAGTTGAATGTTAGGAGGGTGATTTTTCTGAGGCAGCTCATGGACAACTGGGAGTTTATGGAAGACTGAAAGACGTCCTAATGTGATACGCCAATTAACGGAAATTTTCAATGAAAATGACGAGTTTCGTTGTGGTAAGGGGAAAAATTATTGTTTTAACATTTTTTGCACTTTTTTCTTTTATATAATGTATTTTGTGCGATTGACAAAATGGCGTCTCCTCAGTGTTGTCGACTTCAGTGATGCATCATTGGTGTTTTTTGTGTAAGAGCAGATAAAACATAAACTTTGTAAACTTTCCTGTAAGTTCGATAGTGAGATAAGAAGTGTAATGAGTGTGGCGAAGAAGAAAAAAAAAAAGCAAAATCTCATTATCTCGAATTTCGTGGAATTCAATGGGGAAAAAATTATTTGGATGTACCTTGAATCATCAAAAGACGTATGAAAAAATTGATAATGCGCGAGGTGACTCGATCATTTGTTTTTCATATAAATAATATATAAAAGTATATATTCTAAACTGTCGAATTATTTTCTCAGAAAAAAAAATGATGACAAAAGAGATGTGACAAATGATTAAGGATAACACCACTGTTTCTAGCGGAGGAGATACAAAAAATGAACAAAAGAAGTTAGGATTAATTTTAGGAGAAATGCCATAGTATTTACGCATACTTGTGTATACCAGTGTTCATAAAAAAAAAAAACAAATTGATCATACTTGCGCGACGGTTTTACGAGTGTGTCTGGTTGGGAAAATTTTCGTTTTTAATGGGGTCGGGGCAAAAATGGCGATCGAGCTTTGTCGATCGATATCTCAGGATTTAGGAGGTTAGGGGGGGGTCGTCGGATTGTTTTTTGAGAGGGAAATTTTTCTGGCCACACGACGAGACATTTTTCCATGTCGATATCGATGATTGGGAGGAACGAAGTGGGGGATTGCGGAAATTTGAGCTTTTTTGGGAATTTATCGGGGGGAATAGGCTGAGCTACTGTCCTCACTCGCTTCTTGCCACGAGTGTACACACCGGAATTCCAGCGGCCATCTTGAAAACGAGGTGACTGCACCTTGAACACAGATCTCGACTCATTCCTCTCTCCCAACTCGGTTGAGAGTCCTTCGCACGGCTAAATATCGTCTCCCACAATTCGCAATAAAATCCAACAATTGCAAAAAAAAAATATGTATATCCATTTGGAGATGAATTCGGGTGGATTGAAAATTTATTTAGTCACGGAAATTCAATTGTCGTGTGTTATTTATTAATTTATTATCGTATTTAATTATCCTCGTGGAGTATTAAAATTTACTAGGGAAATTTAATAATCCCTCAGGGTTTATGGCCACCATTCCCTCGAATTTCTCTCCGAGTATCGTAAAATAATCTTAATACGATGGTATAAAGTGATAATTAAAAGTCACTCACCGTAAAAGATAATATAAACAATTTTTTTATACACCATCTGTTGCATTACATGCGGGCGGGTACCCGAGGAAATCGTAAAACCGTCGTTGCAGGGAGATTTTGATAAATTCAAAATATTGGGAAGAACAAAATGTAATTATTGATTGATTGAGGGGATCATTGATAAAACGATAAAACGTGCTGGACGATTAAAAATTATATGTATTTAATTTGGTTTGTAGCTGGAGATTGAGTAGATCTGGATGAAAATCGTATAGGACCTTTTTTGTGGGGAATAAAATTCTCTACAAATAATTTCTTATCACTTTTTTGTTTTAATCCAGTCGTTAACGGTATAAGTCCATTTTTTGGTCGGCACATTTTGTCGATTTGTCAACAAAAAATAAAAAAACATTGAGAATTTGTAAATTTTAAGAATTACGGTAGAGCGAATTCGTATCGTGTTTATGATGAAAATATACACGTGTCGTTAATGCTAGTCAAGTGAAGAAAATGCAAGATCATTGATTGAGAAATGACAAGAGAAGTAATTTAATGAGGAATGGAAGGAAAAATTCATTCGAAGAAAATGAAATATTCGTCGGTAAAATTAAATTATTGTACAGAAAGAGAGAGATAAGTGGTGGAACAAGAGGAAAATTGATCTCTTGTTTCTTTTCTATATCGTCCCTATAACGATGATGCATCAACGTAATTTATAATTGATTGAATAATTAAATTAATGATATGCGAG
This sequence comes from Psyttalia lounsburyi, assembly GCA_030522865.1. NCBI lineage: Eukaryota > Metazoa > Arthropoda > Insecta > Hymenoptera > Braconidae > Psyttalia > Psyttalia lounsburyi. The sequence goes on along the minus strand of JAPYZN010001815.1, from coordinate 7,791 downwards.
AGAGAGAGAGAGAGAGAAAAAGAGCGAAAGAGAGGGGGTAATTGAAATTTCATATTAATAATTAAATATTAAAATGAATAATAATAATTGACTACACGTAACTCTTGTATGTCCTATGCACTTGAATTTATTGTCCTTCCTATTTCCTGCATTCGATGCGAGTGGAAATTCTCGATTTTTCGTGTTCCTATGGTGTTTCGTCTTCTTGGTCATGGGTGAGTGAGTAATTGGGGGAACGATGAGGGGAATTTTATTTTTTTTAGTCGTCGGAATTTTTATCGATCGTTAAAATTTGTTTGTCAAAAATCAGTAAAAATTTTTTTTTCAGCCATTGAATATTTTTTTAATTAATACATGGCTCCTTAAAATTAATGAAACAGTCGAAAATGAAAAATCAATTGACAAATGATTGTCAATAATTAAAATCTATAAATTCTTTGGGCTCTCCTCGATTGTAAAATCCTCGTCGTCATTCCACCGAAAGAAAAAATGAAGAAGAAGAGAAAATAAACGAAAAAGTCTCGGGATTTCACTGTAAACGTAACTTTAGTCGTTTGCCCTCGAGGCCGCAATTTAATCCGAACCTTGAGCTCTCTCATATTATTAATAACAAAAAAGTCAGATGCACTTTCTACCGTTCAATTACACCGGGGGAAAGTACGATATCAGTTTTCCCATAATACATTCCATAATTTTCTATTTATTATAATCGCTTTTGCGATATTTTTTCTACTTTCACCGGATCCTGTGGTGATGTGAGAATTTTGTTTGATAATTTCCAAAACAGGTGGTTTTAGAAACAAAAAATGCAAATGAAAATATTTTTTGGAGAGGATTCAAAATTCGTAGTTTTATCATTTTGTCTCCGAAATTTCGTGTTTATTTCGAAAACGATTGGTTCTAGAGGAAAAACCTGTAAAATCTTTTTGATAGGCAATTAAATTACGCACAAATAACCTTTTATGATATTTTCTTCTAAAATCATTTCCCACTGAGCTAAACGAATATTTAAAAAAACAACGGAAAGTCAAAATTGTAATCTCGATTGATTTTCGGCTCACAAATTTACTGTTTACCTCCCAAACCAGTCGTTTTAGGAGAAAATGTCATAAGATCTTGTTAATCGACAATTAAATTTCCAACAAAAAATGTTCTGAGCGCTTTTCCCCTAAAACATTTATTTATCGAGATAAATTGCGATTTAAAAAGACGTCACTGATAGCGAAAGAGTTCCACACTTCATAAATCAAGAATTATTTTGTTTTGCTTTCTACGAATACTTTTCCACTTCATACCCATAAATTGTAAAAAAAGAGAATCAAAATTCTTTTCGCCTCGAGGAGACAGTGAAGCTGTAAAAATGTGTAACAAAGATGCGAGAGTAATCCCTTCTAATCCTCTCCACAGAAAAAAAAAATCAAGAAAGAGGAAAAGAATGAGAACAGCGGACGCCTCTCAGGATTTCTCCTTTTTCAAAAAAGGGAAAAATCGGTGTAAATATTAAATCTTAAGTTTATCTGGGTAAAAAAGAAGGAAGAGAGAATATTGTCCCTCCTAATAACTAGCTGTACTTTTGGGCTTGAATACCAAGTAAAAATAATCCGTGAGTGAGCGAGAAAATGGCGAGAGACAGTGGGCGATGAGGGGATGTGTTATAAATATTATACATAAACGTATAAATAAAATATGTAGGCTAAATGGGATATTATAATGTTATAGGTATATTTCCAGCATTATTTTGTACATAAATGACCTTATTGGAAATCATCAATAAATCTATATAAAAAAAACAGTTTTAATAATTAATCATTCAATTAGCCCCTCAATTCTTCATAATGGGCAAATAAGCAATTATGGATGTATAAATAATCGAAATTCATTTGCATTAGAGGCAGTTTAATGCAATTTGATAAGTTTATTTTTTAGTTTTATTTATAGCAATTAAAAACATTATAAAATCCAAATATTTAAAACTTTGCAACTTTTTTCCTATTAAAAACAATGTGAGACAATTTTTATCTTACATTGCGATTTTTTAATAAAATTTAAGTTAATTAAATAAATTTAAAATTAAATTCAATTCGAATTTTTTTTTTTTGATTTTTTTGGATTAATTCATTTCTACGTGTTTTTAATTTGATTAGAGAGCTGGGGATCAATGTAATTTATTCAAATTCTTGTAGATTAGTAGTTGGGGGATGCGGTTGGGGGCGAGAGCTGGGGCGACTTGGGGAGGAAAAAGCCACTCAATTCTCATGGGTGAACAGAAGGTCTCATCGATGATTATACGAATTTTTTGCCAGTCACATTAGAATTGCAAAGTAATTTCGTCTTGACGCCTACTTGAAGCCTGTCATCCGCTCTACTCCACCTCCATCTACCCTCACCACCGCCCACAGAGTCTGCTACTCCACCTCCTCTCGGTCCGGAGGAAAATCGAAATAACAGAAGAAATTCGTTAATTCTCTTCAACGACAATTTTTTTAATAATCCATACAAACTTAAATTTTTTTTGGAGAGTTTTACCATTTTTTTCACTACCAGACAATTTTTATTTTAACTATCTCGTAGGGGTGAGCTCCCTATGCCATATTTACGAATCACTAGAGTCATTGGGCCCCGGGTGTACCCCCAGCCGAACGTTATCTAAATTTTTCTTATCTTGAATTTTTTATGTACAAAGACGTCTACTTGAAAATTAATTTTTTGTAATAAGTAAATCGCCAAGAGTTCTAAATATACATTTGAAAAAAACATTTTTTAAAACTGCCATTCGAGAGCAGGACGTGAATTCAAAAAAGGGGCGGTTGAAAAAATTTTCTCCATTTTTTAAACTTCTTTTTATGCCGGAATAAGCAGCAAAAAAATTAATAAAAAATTGCGACGCTAATCATCTGTCACTCCACGTGCTCCATATTCTCAATTGTTCCTCCCAGTTAATTAACAATTTCAATTAACCGTCTGCCCGCTTATTTTTCAATCTTTCTGAAAAAACGTTCGTTGAAAATTTTGCGAACTCTCTCTAATTTCTTTCGAATATATATTTACAATTCTTGGGGATCTATTTATTACAAACAATGAGCCTCTAAATGCCCGGCTTTGCGGATGAAAAAAATCAAAATAAAAACAATGGCACTCACAAAAAGATTAATTATTGTCAATATTAGCGCAAGAGCTCCCCTCCAAACGAATTAAGAACTTAATGAGCAGATCCAGTCGCGGATTGCCTCCTAAAAGGCATTCTCCCAGAGAGAGAGAGAGTGCGATAAAAAATAGAAAAGATCCTTGGTATCATATTTACCTGCAGCCCCCAAGAAATATAAATAATCCCCCAGTGAGTGCCAAACCAGACAATTTCCCAATAAAACACGAGCGCTTTATTTTCCCATTTTTTTCTGCAGAAAAAAATTCTATGCAAGCCACGTAAAAAAATCCACACTCCCTACTATTTCATAACGAGGTCCTTCCCGTAATTAGGATTTTTTTTCGCAATTCCAAATTAAAATGTGCCCTACCGCCATCCAAGGAGGAGAGAGAGCGAGAAAGCCCCCAGATTCGCCAGTTTAATAAATTAAAAAACTATCAAATAAAAATTATTCCCCAGTCCCCCCGGCCCTTCCCGAGGACTCCCCCCCCCCCGGCCCTCCCCGAGGACTCCCCCCCCCCCGGAATAAAAAAAGAACCTCTCCATCTTCCCCTATATTTTTTTTAATCATTCCACCCCCTGGCGAAAATTCTCTGAAACAAAGAAAGACCACAACAAAAATTCTATTCCATTTCCACCCTTTTTATCCCCACCCCCGGCCCACTAATCCTTTTATCCTCACTCCCACTGTGGCCTCCCGCCACCCCTTTTATCTCACCCTGGAGGAGTTAAAATCGTCGCTCAAGAAAAAAGTGAAATAAACGCACGCTGAATGCATCTGCGCGTAGATAGAGTGATGCGTCGGAGTAATTAATGGCTGGCCCGCAAAGGCATCAAGCAGAAGACTAGGAGTGGAAGGGGACCGAGAGATAGTGGAAGGGTGGCGGGGTGCAGGAGGGGGGAGGGGTTGAATCTCTCTCTGTCACCTACACGTCTCTCAATCTGACGCGCTCTAACGTTCTACTAACCCCCATCCTCTCTCGTTTTCCCTCTGGAGATCCAAGCGCTCGTTACTACCCTGAGAATTAATGCGCCGGCGGGGGGTGGCAGGGGGGGCTGGGCTGGAAGGGCGACAGGAGGTGGTGTGTACTCCGGAATTCGTCCATTATAGCGTCGAGGAGGACAATGAGAGAACTGACGAGACGTTGTGGATTTTACAGTCGTAATTAAATATTTGGAGACATTTTCTTTCTGGGAATTAATTGTTTTTGGGAATTCTAGGGGAGGAGGTAACTGGGAAAATTTCGGAAGAGTCGGGTTGATGAGACTGTTGAATTGGAATTATTGATAATTTTTGGGATTTTTTTGAGCAATCTTTTTAAAAAATTACAGTCGTCGGTGAGTTAGTTAATTTAGTTTTATTTTTGCGAGCTTTCCGAGGCTAAAAAAATTTTTTTTCAATCGGTTCCAGGGGCTCTAAGTCTCCCGATATTGAGGTAATTTCCTCAGGAATTTAACGCCATTTTTTTTTTTGAGAAATCCTAAAAAAACTGAAGGTTTTTCTCTGAATGAATTAATGAATTAACGAATCAATTAAATTTTCTATCCGCGAGCTTTGGGAGCCTAGAAAAAATATTTTCAGTCGTTTCCAGAGGCTCTACCTCTCCCAATATTTCGGCAATTTCCTCAGGAATCTAATCCTATTAAATTTAAAACGCCAGCTCCTCAAGTTTTCGAGAAATTAAAAAAAAAACTACAATCCCCTGGGAATTAATTAATCCATAGGAACACAGAAAAAGTACTTTCAATCGATTCCCGAGGCTCTAACTCTCCGTACACTTAAAACATATATCTCAGGAATCTAATGCCACCATTAACTTCCCCCAGAAAATAACCTAGAAAATCTTTCGGTAATTACGTTTACATCAGGAACTTCTTGTTTCTGATAATAACAAAAACCATTTAATTCATGTGGTATATATTACTCGAGTATATACTGTCGACTTCTCGAGGATTTCTCCGCCCTCTTTTTTCTCATTTACTCCTCGAACCCCCCCCCCCCCCCCCCCTCCGACCCTCTATCATTCCCGCGCCCAACACCCGCCCACATCTACCCACGTACAACGGGGAATCCCATTCCACTTTTCTCACTCTCGTCTGGCCACATCCCGGGCATTTTCACTATCAACACAGTCCCGGCATTTACCAAAACTGTAGAAGCTGAGTTTAATAACCCGCAAAGTAAGACAACGCCTGCACATTATTTCCGCATTATCTGTTTTTTTCTTCTTTTGCGTCTTGAGATTAAATAAAATGATTTTTAGCCTCGACGCCAAGCCGGATGGAGATGTCTATTTTTTATTGGGGGGAGAGAAACGCACGTCTTGAAATGTTAAAATGAAAAAGAAAATGGAATATTTAGAAGATATTCTGATTGGGTAAAAAAAAGTATTTTTTGGTACACGTAAAAAAAAGTAGTTTTCTGCCTACATGGACCGAAAGTGAGCATTCTAACCTCGCTTCGCTTGACAAATTGTATTCAACCCTCGGGGGGAGAATCAGACAAGCACTCCCCTGTGATTATTTTGCGCGGGAGGACGAATTGGCTAGTTTTCCTCCCTAGGTGAGAAATATAATATTTTAATGAGTGTGAAGGTAAAACCCGAGCAACCTCTCCTTTTTTCCATGTGTATCGAACAATATTTTACGACAGTAGGGACAAAAAGTGAAAAATAATCAGATAGTGAGGCAGATAGTGAAACAACGGCACTTTTTTTTCACTTGTCTCATAAAAATAATTTTCTATGTACATGGACCGAAAGTGGGTATTCTAAACTCACTTCGCTCAGTGAGAAACGCTCGTTTTCGTCCCTTTTGGCAGAAAAATTGTTGACAACTCTCGCCTTCGGCTTGACTCATAATTTGCGCGTAAGAACGACTTGACTACTTTTCCTACCTAGGTGAGAAATATAATATTTTAACGAGTGTGAGGGTAAAACCCGAGCAACCTCTGCTTTTTTCCATGTGTGTCGTACAATATTTTACGACAGTAGTGAAAAAACCCAAAAAATAATCGGATAGTGAGGCAGATAGTGAAAAAGGCCACTTTTTTTCACTTGTCTCATAAAACTAATTTTCTGCCTACATGAACCGAAAGTGAGTATTCTAAACTCACGTCGCTCGGTAAGAAACGCTTGCTTGAATTGTATTTAACCCTCGGGAGGAGAATCAGACAAGTATTCCCCAGATTACAACCCTCGCCTTCGGCACGTGAGGGCGACTTGTCTACTTTTCCTTCCTAGGTAAGAAATATTCTATAAATTGGCAAATAACTGAGGGTGATTGTGTCCCTTGTCAATAAATCGGTCAGGTAACATTTGTTCACTGCCAAATTGTCCATATCACTCATTATCATTTCGTCAGTGAGAAGTTGATTGAATAGAAGAAGTAATTTTTTTATAACATTTTCTTTTAATAAGTAACTTTTTTTTTAATTTGGACGTCGATAGGGGCGCCACTACTTCGAAGCGAAGCGACGCGACCGTCTGAAAATAAATCGGTCACTTTTTTGTCATGCGACAATAAATGGTCAATTGTGGGTCGGTAATGTCACGTGTCACGAATTTTGCTCATCTCGAGGTCAAATGGACCTCGACCTTAATATGGACTAGCTCTCACCAGGGTCACACGATTTCATTTTCAAATCTCAAAACAACGTCGGAAAATTCATGGACGTCTCATTTTTCAAGAACCAAATCGATTAGTCCTTCATTTCTCGATAAATCTCGGAAGCGCAATTGAAATAATCCCCGATTTGTCTATTGAAATGACCCATCGGTATCAGCAGACACTCGAGATGGGTGAATTCTATCCTTTCTCATTCCCTCTACTACCTTTGAAAATAGATCCGACAATCCATTCCCATTGCCATCGATTTTACGCGCCAAAGACCCTGCGATTCGTCACGGTAAGTATCTTCCGTATATACTACACGTGGGATACACTAAACCCGACGATAAATTGTTTTGTTGTTGAATGAAAATGTCCTCGTGAGGGTCGCAATTTTTTAAAATTTTGTTCTCGTCTTTTTAAACTCCAAAATTCGGATTTTGTTTGTATATTTTGTAGAATTACAGACCTTCAACTCTAATTTCAATTCGCAAACCAGAAAATATGATCAGCAGTACAGAAATATTAATTTTCGTCACTAGGCCCGCAAAACCGGATTCTACCCCCGCGAAAAAAAATTTTTTTTACTACTCGGCCGAAATTACCTTTTTTCACTCGCCTGATCGCATATCTCGGCTTCGCCTTGGTCTGCAACCCTCACGCGCGTCAGAATTTTTTTTTTCGCGCTTATGAGGAAAATCAGTATTTCAGTCCTAGGCCTGAAAAGTATTTTTCTCAGTCGACGCGAAAAATTCACATATTTTCAGAAAATTGACAAATCTCTTGTTCCAAAAAAAGTAATAAGTGCCCTCACAGTCTCGAAAAGGGTCGACCCTAATGAATACAATTTTAAAAATACTTGTTTGGATAGCAAATGCCTCGAATGACAGAGCCCCCTATTTCAGTCCTAGGCCTGAAAAGTATTTTTCTCAGCCGAAGCGAAAAATTAACATATTTTCAGAAAAGTGACAAATCTCTTGTTCCAAAAAAAGTAATAAGTGCCCTTACAGTCTCAAAAGGGTCGACCCTAATGAATA
>JAPYZN010001814.1:0-14432 GCA_030522865.1 Psyttalia lounsburyi | reverse complement strand
TACAAACTAATTAATTGAATATTCCATTGTTCTCAGTCATTTGATAATACAAATAACCCATACAACTACCTCCCTAAAGTGCCTCTAAGCTCTGTAATCACCAGTTGCGAAAATCAATCTGATTTATAAATGAATCAAAATAACTGTTATTTTTCTCAATTACCATGGCACTTCGTATTATTCAAGTATGAAACAAATGAGGAGAGAAATTCCAAATTAAAAAAAATTATTACACCAATTCCATTCCGATTTTTTTTATCTTCGTCAAAATTCAGTCAGTGGTGTGTATAGTTTTTATGTAAATATTCAATTGAAAATATTTGATGTTAAGAGATTACCAGGTATAAGTTTTCCTTATTCAATACATTCGAATGATCATATTTCTGTAAAAGACACTACTAAAATTTTTTCGGTCCCGGGAGCAAAGTGACATTTCTCTCCCGCCGCACGGAAAGTAAAGTAAAAGAGCCTTACCCCCGCGACTCGGCTGATAATTCTGCCCGTGGGAAAAGGTTCTTTATTTTACCCCCCTAGGTTAGAAATATACGATTTAGAAATTTTGTTTACTGCATGTTTTTCGCGTACCAAAAACGAACAATTTATCCTCCGGTTGTTTGGCAGTAAAAAGTATTTACAAGTGGCTAAGAAGAATTAATATCCGCTGTCTATTTTCAATTTCCTACGAATATTCAGCAGGGATGATCAACAGATGCAGAAAACTAATGAAAGTCTTCATAAATTTCTAGCAGAATGAGATGGAATCTCCGGCGGAAAGCGTTAGAGTATTGTATTAGAGTTTTTTCTATGGCGGTAATTCAAGCTCGTAATCCCTTACGTGCTTAGCCTTTATCGTATGAATACCTGAACAAATTACTATCCTGTGATGACAATGGTAAGTGATATGGCTATAGCTTTCAGACCTTATCCCTTCCGGAACAACGGCATTTTATTTCAAAACGTTATAACTCTATTTTTTTTATTTTTGTTCTGTATTTAAAAAACCAAGAAGACTGATTCAAAAAATCATTAAATGTACAAAATCGAATAATATGAAAGTGTCTGAAACTTTTCACACGTAGGTACTTCATACTTTGTCGACAGAGTGAAGAAATAGAACCAATCTTGATACTACTATATGTTGAAGACATTGGAAGACGTTAAAAAGTATCGATACCTGTTCCACACATCTTGATCATATGTTCCTGATAGTCAGCCATTTCCTTAGAAGGAAAAGCATATCTATGTAATATTTTCAGTAGATCAGCGAGTTGGTCCTTGCCACTCATTACCTCCCCTTCTATCAAACCTATATTATTTTTCAAGGAGAAAGTTTGCTCTGCTTCCGCTATATGTGCCCGAATTGCAGCGGACAACCCTGGTATCTCCTGCAAATAAAATGCTTACATGAGTAATACTACAGACAACAATTCGCTAGAAAATATGAACAGCATGATATGTAAACTTACTGAAACTCGTGGTAGTTGTTGATACATCGGCCAATTTTTGACACATGCGATACACTCACATGTAAAGAGGTAGTATCTCTTGAGCAATTTTTGCCTTCGTGATTTTGGAACTTTACTGTAATGAAGGCGCAAATAGTTGTCCCAAATCTGAGGAAAATAAAAATCAGTTGGAAATTGCTTTTGTTTACATCTACAGTTATTTTGGCTGCTAAATTATCAATGTCAAATTATCATTTTCGAATGCTCATTTTGCTCCTGCATGTTTTCCATCGCAGAATCCATTATGCGTACTTTTTTCTTTAAATTAAGTAATTTAGTTGACTCATGGAATGAATTGTGTTAAATTTTCAATTGAAGCAAACGCTATTATTATAATCATGGTTATTACTATTTTCTTTCATACAACTGACTAGCTTTTTCCCGATGCCATCCCGCAGTTTCTTCAAACTGAGGATTCAATTGTTTATAACAAAGTCGAATGGGGCTTTTCTTATGATACTCGATTTTTGAATTAGATGATAATTATTATATATTATCATGAATCAAATTATAATTAAAGCCTGTTTCCATTTTATTATCTTTTCCCAACAAATTGTCAAAAAATGTTGTTTTGCAATATAGCAGTTCGATGAATGTCAAAAGTTGCATAAATTTTTAATTTTAAAAAATCATTGAAGGATGTGTAAGTTGGCAGTAAGCGTTCCAATTTTTTTGGTTAGAGTAAAGTTTAATAATAGGAAAATTAAAAATTGTAAATTTACATATGAGAGTGGCCATTCTAATTTTCAAGTTCAAACCTTGAATTTTTAATATTTGAATAAAAATTTTGAATTCTTGAGTCTAGGTGTTGAATTTCAAATTTTACAGATATTTTTTAAAATAAATGAGCCATTCATTTTGACATAAAAAGAAGTATTGGAAAACATTAAAAATATGAAGTAACAAGAATTTTTCGTTTTTTTCTAATTATTATTCCATTTTTGCTTCCAAATGGAGGTTTTTTTTTCAACTTTTAATTTGAAATATGCCATATACAGCTGCCCATCCGCCTCCTGCGCTAAAACGTTCTCCTTCAATAAACCCGTTTTTTTCTATCCCCTCCGTACTTTTCGCACGGCGCTCAAAATAATTCTGACCAGTACTTTTCGCACTTTTCACAAATAACTTGCCCCGAGTAACATTTAGGACTGGCCGCCAATACATGTTTATTAAAGTCAATTTTACGTAAATAACTAAGACGTCAATGAAACTGTCCCCACTCAATCCGTAACTCCACACACACCTCACGAGGAGGCATGTCGTTTCTCAGTGTTTTGAAATTATCCGCGCTCCGAATAATTCTCTACAGCCAAACGAGCATGAGGAGTGGGGCAGCCGCCCAGTGCTCTCCACTACGTGCTCCTCACTCGCCCCCACCGACTGAACCCATTCTCCTCAATTCGTTTCACGAATTTGTGACATGGGGCGAGCCGTGCTTTCTGTCTACCCTACCGGGCCTCAAAAAGTTTTACTTAAAAAATTAATACACTGAGTACCGCCCTTTAATGACTTTTTGATTTTTTTTTCATGATCAATTCTTACTCGTTGGGACATTTATTGCCATTAAATATTGTAAGAAAATATGTGCAGATAATTTATTCGGGAATCATAATAAACTGGAACATACATAAACTTCCAAAAGATAATGGATGTGAGCCTTAAAATAAATTGATTTCTAAACATACAATTAATCTCTCGGATTGACCCACGACCACCAATCCTGCGGGTTTCTCTTGAGAGGCTCGGCATTAAAGCCCCCTATTTATTCAAATAAAGTTACTTGAAATAGTTCGTTCGAAAGCAATGTGGGGCAACAGATTTTGAACAAAAAAATGAACGATTACACTTAGACAAACAATGCAATTCAATTTCAATCGTTTTCTGAATGAATGATAAACTTTGATGGTTTTTTACAAATAATACCCTGTCACTCAACTTTGACTCAAATTTACTAGAAATCGTTTTACTAGTTATTCAATTATTTAGATGAGACTTGAGAAACTATCAATTTTTTTCTCAATTCCTAAAAAAAGGAAATTGATCGAGACGTTATTGATTCAAGCCGTCATGAGTCACATGCAGTTTCATCCAGCCCTAGCGACCTCATCCCAATACTGATTTTGATATTGTTTAGCTTATTCATGACTCTTTAAGCCTTTTAATAAACATTCATTATTTTAAAAATACTTTTCATTTAACAGTATATTATGATTGTTTATGTGTGTATATCATAGCCTTATACTCACACATAAGGAACATACATTATGTTCTCAAATGTCAATTTCACTTTATGTAGCGGTAGAGAGGAGGCTGTATTTATCTTTATACGACCGCGTGAAGCCGTCTATGCGAAAATCTGGAATTTATATACGCCGAATATCTATAAACTCATCGTTTAGAGTTCCAGCACGAAAAAGGTAAGAATAACTTGAACTCACCTGCTCGCCTTTTTTGATAGGCTGAATGGCAATTGCAGCACTTTTGTTATCCCCAAAATATACCATATTAGGGGAGCAGCTGTGGTTGCAGAGACCAGTGTATGGAGCAAGCACGACATCATATTGTTCACCTCCTTTAGAGGGGGCATCCTGCATTAATATTGCATTTATACATTAAACATAAACTATTTATAGATAAAGTCCACAACGATATTTAATTCATTTACGCTCAAGCCAGTCACTTGCACGATCTCGCAATTCTTTATCATCAGTTCTGCCAGAAACATCACTAGTGGCTCATTGAAGATCTTTAGATTTCTGTCGAATTTACAGCCAAATATCTCAGTGATTGTAGCCAAGTAGTAGATAACCATAGTCGTTATCACTGTTATAAAGAAGCTGTCATGAATCATATGCTTTCCTGAATGGCTCGTCAAGGTATAAATGCAAGCGTACTTTGCGCAGTCGAGAACACCACCTGTGAAGCCTTTGGTTCTTGGATCTAAAAAAAATAATTGAAACTGACTAAAATTAGTTTTAAAAATTTGATTTTTTTAGAAAAGAAATGATATTTGAAATGTTGTCATATTTATTATTATTATTTATATTTTTAAATGATTTTTAGGCTTGTCTTATTCACTAATATCAAATCACTATTTATAGTGATCATTTATAAATGAGTGATTCTGCCGTAGTTTTGGGATTCTTATTAACGATTTGATCCGTAGATGTGGATGCGAAACTTCATTCTTGATTATATAGCTAATTGCAGTTGTTTTTTACTCATCTTCAATTCTTGTAGTATTTATAGTCATACTTATAAAATATTACTATAATTATAGTTGTTCTGGAGGAGAGCAGAGCAAAATAGAACGTTTTGTGGTCTTCTCTAATTAACAATATTATTGTTTGTAAACTAAAATATTGATGTTTGGAGAAAATTACAAATCACTCGGTTCTGCTCTGCCCTCCCTTATAACTATAATTACTGGTTTTTATATGTCTACCTACACAGCTCGAGTGACTCCATTATTTCACTTCGCCTCAATTTGCAACCCTGACACTCGCCAGAATTTCGTTTGACCATTGTTCTGACGAATCTAATTTTTCAATCGTAAAACGAGGTTTTGCATGTAGTGTGACGACAAATATTTAATCATACTCATAAAATATAGGTACAGATGTCGGTACACTTACGATATAAATTTTCTTCAGAGAAACCGTCAAAAATGATATAATAAATCGAAGGGCACTCATGATTTCAATTGTAAACAATAACTCATTAAGTAGTGAAAACAATTCCATGGAAAATGTTAATCAATTGAGCTCACCAGACACTGAATCTATGGTCTCAACCATCTCTTTCAGCTCCTTGACACCTCCAGCCTCTTGAAGAGCCTTCAACGTGATCCGCACTCCAAGCAGACTGTTGACGGGAATTTCTAGATCCAACAGCACCCCTAAGATAGGACACTCGGCCACATGATAGTTCCTCCATGCTTTATCGCGACACGAAGTTGAGCAGTACACGACGTTGGGGCAATGATCACATGGAATGCCAACACGTGTTGGCCTGGTGCATTGAGCACACTCACGATAACATTTTTTTGGAGCTCGTGCATTAGCATAAGTGTCAACCATTGCGATAATTTCACCAGGTCGAATATCTCTAGTGGCAACGAGATGTCTACCATACTTCTCCGAGTACTGAACTGTAATTCCCGTGGCTCCAGGTATATCGCAAGTGTCATCTTGTACCGTCGGTTTTACCAGGAACTGCTTTTTTGGCCTAAAGAATTTTTTGAAACCAAAAATCTTCGATTTGTGAGGAGCCATGTGATTCTTGTCAGTCAGTGTCTTCTCAACGAGATTCCTTGCACTGGCCCCCTGATCCATGTTCAACAGTGACTCTCTTGTGTCTTTCAAAGCACTCTGAATCTCTGATGTTGATCTCTTCAAAGCCACCAGACATCTGACTTTCCTAGCATGTAATTTAGCACTCATCTCAACTGGATAATCATTCTCTAGTGCTCTTTCGATGTCCAACAAGCAGTCCTCATAATTTTCATCGGTATATGAGGCTGCTGATCGACTAGCATAAGCAAATGCTATTTCCCGACAGCCTGGTAACGCATAAGCGATGCTCTGTGTGTATAACTCAGCAACTTTGGCTGGATCTACTTTCGTCGAAAATGCATGATTTCCATCCTTCCGGAATCGTTCGGCTTTCTCATTGTTTTTTACCCTCTGTGTTACCATATCTATTGATGCATTCTCCTTCTGCAATGACTTGAGGTGAAACTTAATTTGCGCCTCGACGGATGTTAATTCGGAAAATTCCCTCAGAGGAGTGGATCTGGAGGTTTGACTGGAGATTAACTCTACATCCTTAACCATGTGACGATACCAGTATTTACCATCTTTTTTTTGACCTATCAGAATACGATAAAACATGTGTATCCGAAAACAGATTTCCCTCAATCACTTGTTAAGTGCCAAAAAAACATGGATAAATATTTTATTTTGCTTAATTTGTTCATTTCTATTTTGGTCATACAGAGCGCAATATTCTCGATGACGTGGTTTGTTTCAATCAAGATAATTTTGCTGGCCAGAAGAAAATCATCAGATCGATAATTTAAATGAATCCTGTGAATTGTTTTTACACAAATTGGACAGGTATTATTTAATATCCCACTCTGTTTAGATATAAAGGAAAAGAAATCTCCCAAATACCTCTCGATTTTTAAAATTTGTCGGATATTTCCCCCACGTTTTCGTGCATAGCAACGATCGGGAAAAGTATTCGATAATTTGGAAGGTCTTGGGGTATGACAGCCGGATGCCTTGAAAAAAAAAACAAAATAAATGGCTAAATCCTTACCACTAGTCATATTGACAAATCTTAAGCCGGCTGAACACAGAATACACAAAACTAGAGAAAAATTATGTTGGACACTATTGGGTCCTTTTTTTCTATTGTATCCGAAAGAAAAAATAATTCAAAATTATGAAGATGAGTTGTTATCCTTCGGACGATTTTTTGGTATGAATATTTTGGGTAATTTCCTACAATACGGGAGACGACAAACTAATAAATAACGGCACGCTGATTCCTACACTTCCACATTTCCCCCCACTATTTATCATTTTATGATTATCGTCAGTTCTGAGTGGTAGGGGATATCAAGCCGAAGCAAAATCTAAGAGAGTGGAGATTGTCAGCCAGATCATACTTTATTGGTGTGCGTGCTATGTATTAAAGTCAGCTTTTTCCTCCACTTTGAGGAGGGGGAGACACGGTTATAAGTGGAAATTACTTGGAGTGGGGATACCTAGGAAAGTGAAAAGTTACGCTGACTTCAGCATACGATAGTTGAAAACCTTTCTCCAAAATTTAATTACAAGTCCAGAAATTTTCAGCAGTGTCCTCTTGAAATGCATGTTTGCAAACATAACACTAGCTAGATTTCGAGCAGGCCACCAGTTATTGTATAAAACTACGTTATAATTCATACACCTTACGTATTGCTTTTTGAATGATTGATTCAGTAGCCATACGTATATTTAAAAAATTTAATGATATTCTTTCAAAACAGACGAAATCTGAAAAATGCAGTCAATTTTATAGCATTTTTTTAAGTACATTAGTGAATTTGCTAAGCTAAGAATCTGGGCAAAATTTCAGATAATCTAGATACCGTGTAACAACAAAAATAAATCGTAAAGTTATTAATATACAGGGCGGCCTAAAACTCAGCATCCAAACTTCACTCTAAGAGGGATTCTGGATCGAAAAGTTCTGAGTAACTTTTCGATCAGACACACCCTCTTCAACAGATCCTGTAGAAAAAAAATCTTCTGAAAAGTTTTATAAAAAAATCTGTAAGAAAATCCTGTATAAGGTTCTGTTCCAATAGAAAAAACCCACTGACCACGTCGATCGCCAGATGACATTTATTATTTAGACCATCCAAAAAGCAGGTCTTCCTTCTTTTTCTGTAACTGAAAGATCATTAGAAATATTAAATAACTTAACTATACCACCAACACAACTTAATTATGCATGTAGGAAAAAGATAGGGACCAAGTAATTCAAAACATGAGTTAATCTTTATTTGTATTTTCTTTTGGTTCTCTCAAAAATATTATTACTTAACAATTGTAACTGAAAATAATCGTAATTTTTCACTTTACATAACTAAAAAAAATAATGATTGTAGATAATTACAAAGCGCCAAATACAAATCGATTGAGATAATAATTTAGATTCAACTGGTAAATGGAAATACATAAGATATGATTCATATTAAACTCCTATGATACCTGATACAATTGATAATGAAAAGAATGTAATAGTTCGTAGTCAATGATTACAATATGACGAACGAGAAACAATATTTTTAGAAATTATATAATTATTTTTATAATTATAATATATTATAATATTATATGATTATTTATTAAAAAGAAATGTTGCAATGTAAAAAATCTCATATTTCTATAGAAATAGAGTATAGAAAGAAGAGCAATATAGTATATTTCATGTAACAAGAAAATTATCAATGATCTTTTGGAACTTTTCCTCTTTGTAACTAACAAAATAATTATAATTCTAAATATATAAATCAACGTTCGTCAAGTTCAAATTGACCGAGATAACAATTTGATAGATTTCATTTGTGAATGAGAATGGACATCGTATGACTTACATGAATACTCAAATGATACCTAATATAATTGAGATCAAAGCGAGCAATGTAATTTTCATCGCGGTGAGAGCAAAGTGAAATCCGACTTTCCTTCTACGCCCGATCGGAAAATCGGGTTTTAACCGCGGAAAGCAAAATAAAAGGCCTTTACTAAGGTGCTTATCAGCCGAGCCAAAGGCGATCCTGGCCATGGGTAAGGGTCCTATATTTTATCCCCCTATCAAACAAAAGAAAAATGATATTCTTCCAAACTATTCCCTCCACCTTCATTGAAGAGAAAAATTTTAATGTGGAAATGCACATAGTTCGACAATAATTGAAAATAAAAAAAAACGCCTACACATCTTTCACTAATAAAAGGTTGGTTACGAGCAATTTCAGTAATAGCAAGTGTGTTCCAAATAACAGGTTTGAAGAAAACAACGAGATTATTAATAATCTTCTGCCTCTCTTCCTCTTTTTAGATAAAAAAAATAATGTTGTGGCTATTCGTACAGAAGGGAGTTTTAAGTGTATACAAGTCAATGAGCCGGCCGCAAGCGGCCACCACTGGTGAAAACTGTCATGGCGCCCATCAGCATGTCATGCTTTTTATAAAGTCCGGCTCGCAAAAGAAGGAACATGGGTTCGAGGGGTCGGGAGCACAAGTAAAAGCGGAGTTTAGGTATAGTGGGGATACGGACTGAGGTTCCTTCTCCTGCAAGATGCAATATATAAGGGTGAATGACTGGACATATAGGTAAGTTGTTCTCGAATTCCGAAGGCTATGAAAAAAGTGGCAATGAAGTCTCGAAAGGGCGAAGTGTATATATTGGTCTACAAAAGCGAAAATATCCGATTTTGTGAGAGCTAAAATATTATTCTTTGACGGTGTGTTGTGACAAAGCGGGAGTACATGTACCAAAACCAAAAGTGCAAGGGCCACAAGCAAAAATACGAAATCGAAAGTAAGTTTATTCAATTTACAAAGTATTATTAATTTCCATAATAAAAAATGTAATGGCTGTCTTTCGATGTACAGATCTAAGAAAACGGATTGTATGGTGATGGTGAAATTTCGTGCCACGAAAAATGAGAGGAAGTTACAAATTGTGGAGTGGAATATGACTCATAATCATCCTCCTACAAATGGCCTGGACCAAACATATGACTCCAGTGATACCGAGGACATTGGCGTCCCCACAAGGAAGACGCCACATAAGAATAACATAGAAAATGCACTCTATGCTTCGTTTGATTCAGCAACCGGATCGGACGTTGCGAAACCCAGTAGCGATCTTTCCCCAGCGAAGAAACGGAGAGTCTGTGATCAAATCACATCGAAAATTGAGAGGTTTGAAGAGGTAAATGACGAAATATCTTTGTCGTATAAAGGGCGTAAGAAGCCGTTAATTCATTGAATTGTTAACAAAAAAAGACGCTTTATGTTATTTTAGAAATCAGATCCGACTGACACAGGAGCAGTAAGTCCTGAGAAAAAAGACGTCCCGAAAGATGATACGCTTGAGATCTCCAATACGGTAATCTGTTTTTTCGACACATCCCTGATAACCATCTTGGATAACTGTCCAATTAATCGAGAGCTACTAAATGTGAGCACAATTGTACGTACGCGGGAACAAATTGAGAACTCTCCAATCAGTAATGGAAGAGGTACTGAGACGGGATCCTCAGTTTCAGAAGGAGGTACTGAAGTTGGATCCTCAGTTCCAGAAGGAGGTACCGAAGCAGGATCGTCAGTTTCAATTCGGGAATCAGCATCTCACTCCACGTACCAAGGACGTGACCACCAGGAAACACCCGTTGATGGAAATATCTGCATAACTGATGTACAAATAAAAACGAATGAAAGGCCAAAAGGACGTCCGAAAGGAGAAAGCTTGAATGCAATTAGAATTGCAAAAAAAGGTCCTCTGGACTACCAGTCTAAATCGTGGGTGCAAAAACAGAAATAGTTATGGAAATGGTTTTTTGAACCTGCTCGTTTCAACAACTCTTAAATGGTGAATATGAACCTGTGATATACCGATTTGAGAGATATCCCTGATAGTTTTATGGATGAGAGTATTAACCTAAAGCTTCAAGAGACATCTCTCCCTAGAAAGTCTTCTCAGTATTGTCATCGCGCATTCGGAAAATGAAGGAGAAAGATGAATTTACGTGTAATCTATGTGATGAAGTGATATTTGATGAAGAAAATGAAAGCATTCCTTGCGACTTTGGTTTGTTGTGGTACCACTGCAAATGTGTCCTTAAACAAGGCTTTCCTAAGCTTCCGAACGGCAAGAAGAAATAGTACTGCCTGACACATAAGAATAAATGATATGGCAATGGAAATGTTGAACATTTTCATCAAAATATGTTTTTTTTTCGTTTACTCGCAATTTTTAAAGCTGGAAGTAATTCTGACATGCACAAATTTTTTATTTCTATGTTTTTGTCAGCTGAAAAAAAGTTAACGTTTTTTTTTTAAGTTTATTATAATATGTTTCTTCTTATTTTATTGTGAGCGTTTAAACCTCATACTTCATTCTGCAGGAAAAAAGATGTAAAATTTCTACGAAATATTATAGTACATTCAATGAATGATTCAAAAACCACTTTACATTCACTCAAAAATTAATGAGTGGTATGATCGCATTGTTATGTACTCAAAACAAACTTAAAATGAACCTTAAATTCACTTAAAAAAGAGACCAGTCTTCTAGTTTTTTCGCTGAGTTATAGTGTACTCTAAAAACAATTTAATTTCACTCAAAAAAAAAAAAAATAAAATAACGCCTGACTTGCCTACAATTTTATGTATTTAAAGTAAAAAACACTTTAAATTCACTCAAAAAACAACGGGTAGCCTGATTGCATTTTTACCTACTTCAAGTGAACTGAAAATAAACTGTAAATACACTCAAAAAGGGAGAACAGTCTCCTTGGCCTCTTCGCATACTCATAGTGGACCCTACAAAAAAACTTTAAATCCACCCAAAACAAATGACAAAGGGACCGGTGACCTTTTAATGCATTTAAAATTGACTTAAAGTAAACTTTAAATAGACTCAAAAAAGAAGAACTGTCCCCGGGCTTTTCGCGAACTCATTATTTACTTTAGAAACACTTTAACTTCA
Organism: Psyttalia lounsburyi; assembly: GCA_030522865.1. Classification (NCBI taxonomy): domain Eukaryota; kingdom Metazoa; phylum Arthropoda; class Insecta; order Hymenoptera; family Braconidae; genus Psyttalia; species Psyttalia lounsburyi. The sequence goes on along the minus strand of JAPYZN010001814.1, from coordinate 2,655 downwards.
CTCAAAAAAAGACAAGTGGTCTGATCGGATTTTCATGCACTTAAAGGGAATTTAAAATCAACCTTAAATACATTCAAAAAAGGAAAGCAGTTTCTCGAGTTTTTCGTATACTCATAGTAAAAAAAAACTCTAAAAAAACTTTAAATCCACTCAAAATACAATTTCCCGGTCTTATATATAGTATCAAAAAATCCTCTAGGGATTTTTTTACTTTTGATTGTCTTTGAAGTGAGCAAAACGTTAGCTTAAATGTACCTTACATCCACTTAAAGTACACGTTATATAAACTAGAAACTCACGTCTGTACGAATAGCCTCACCGAAAAAAAACGCCTACACATCTTTCACTATCAAAAGGATGTTTACGAGCGATTTCAGTAATATGGTTCAGTCAGTATAACTTTTAACATCAAACGAAGGAGTGGGGGTAACGCGATCATACGCAAAATGGAGGTGGTGGGGGTAATATTTCATGTTACAAGTTATGCTGACTTCAGTATAGCAGGAGTGCTCCAAATAACATGTGTGAAGAGAACAACGAGATTATTAATAATCTTCTGCCCCTCTACCTCTTTTTAGATAAAAAAAATAATAATAATTATAGATAATAGGATTCGTAGTAGTCCCAACGTATTGCGATAATAATTTCATAGACTCAACTTGTGACGAATGAAAATCCTATTGGTTATAATAATACTTATATGATGCTGGATACGATTAATATTATAGTAGACAAAATGGTTCGTAGTCAACAATCATATAATTGCAAAAGAAAAATTCTTGGAAACTAAGTCGTCCCCTTATTTTGAAAGAAATTTTAACTCAGAAATTGCCACATTTCGCAAAAAATTGAAAATAAGAAAAAAAAATGAGTCTCGTACATGTTTTGATCTAGTTTACAGCCGTTCAGTGACAAAAGGGTGATCGCGAGCAATGTTAGCAACCGCAAGAATACTGACAATACCATGTTTAAAGACGACAGCAAGATTATCCATAATCTTCTCGACTTCCTCCTCAGTCTCAGCAATAACTGCCCCTGGTTGACCTTTCTCATCGACTATAGGAGTGCTGATTATCATTCTGACGTAATCTTCACCTCCATGCTTCCAGTAGGAGTACAGATCATGCAGACCAATTCCCTGCTCCACGAAACGTTCAATAGTTTCATGCTCAAGCCCAACGAATTCATGTTTATCACTCACTGGGACCTTAAGTATTTCAAGATCCTTCCTTAAGGCACTCTTCCACTTACGTTCAGTAGCATCATTGATGATATCCTCTGCGGACTTATAATTATCAATCAACTCAGCCTCAGAGATCTTGATACGTGGATGATTAATAAGTCTCTGGAGCCATTTCACATGAACAACTGAGTTGCGTGTTTCGTTCTTTTGACGTAAAAAAACCTCAGCAAGTTTTGGAAGCTTCAATTCAATCTTCTTGTGATTTGGATCTTTCAATTTTTTTCTGAAGAGCGAAATCACCTCAGTAAATCCAAAGACCATTTTTTTGAAATCACTGATCTTATCTACCTCATACATCAGTCCAGCGAGCATTGGAGCATCATAGCAGATGCAATTGTGAGCAACAAGCAGGATATTCTCACCAATCGACTTCAAGAAAGCCAAAAAGTTTTTAACAGCTAACTCTTTAGAGACTGCAGGTACTGGTTGACACTTGTTGTAAGAATCGAGCATTTGACCTTTCAACACAAACAGTCCAGTTAAATCTGCCACCTCGTCTGGAATTTCACACTTCGGCATGACGTAATCAGAGTATGCACGATCTTCATATCGTGCGGCGAGTTGAATAACTTCGGCACTACCACTAAAGCCAGTTGATTGAACATCAAAGAACACAATTTTTAGATCTGAAGATTTCTTTTGCAGGGATTTTGCAGGCTTTTCTGCGATGGACATGGCACCAATAAACGTTGATAGATCCGATGAGCAGCACTGCTTGGCTTCCATTTTCAGGGCAATTTGTTATTCGCCTTCACAACTAGAAAGTGATTATTGCTAATTAATAATTGATGATTTAATTCATATTTTTAAATTGCAATTTGTCAGTACATCGGAGAGAATTCGATAGAAATAAATTTTTTACCAGTTTTGTGCAATTATTTGTGGATGGGCAAGAATGAGAGCACGAGACGAGACCGGCGAGACGTCGAGTTATGGCGGATATGACGATTGGGCAATCTGAATAGGAATGCGGCCGTGATGGCGCTGTGTGAAACGGTGCGCTTGAATTATAAATTCAATCTCTATAAGCAATGAAAGATTGTTATTCGGATGATTGTTAATTGGATTAACTTGATGCTAAAACTTACATGTAAAAATGAATGACTACTTTGGGATTCATACATTACTATGCTTTTTATTGCGCAATTAGCAATACGGTTTGGAATGGTAAATTTGCACATAATTTTTTTCCCATTATATATGAAGCATAGTTTGATGATATCTTATCAAATTGATCAAATTGTTGTATGCATCAAATGAAAGATTATAGATGAAAAATTATTTTTCAACTTCAGTAAAATATACTTAGAAAGAATTAAGGATGTTCGCCCTATATATCGAAAAATATAAGAAATTGATGATTTTTTTTTCCAAGATTCTTTAACTTACTATAGAACGATACCTGAAATTTC
>JAPYZN010001813.1:0-14928 GCA_030522865.1 Psyttalia lounsburyi | reverse complement strand
TATTTGCACCCATCGTTTTCACCTGGCTTTTGACGTCGGAAATGGGTAGATCGACGATGGAATTACGTCGGGGAACCGGCGAAAATTTTGACTCGGGCGGAATCGGAATGAAAAAAATTATCCTCCGAATACCCCTCGACCTTCAAAATTCATCGGATAATTTTGAAGGTCTTGGGGTATTATAGCTGAAAATTGTTTGGGGTACATTTTAAGAATTTTCTTGGTAAAATCGTTGAATTTTGATGGTTAAACCTTCGAGTAATTGGATAATTATTGCATAAATTAACTATAAATCGATTTTCTAACCAAATTGAAAATATTTGTTACAGTTGTTTGGGCATTCGAGTAACACAATCATTTCTGCTAATTTGAAATAGACAAAGTACATCCTTAGAATCAAATTTTTTACAGAAAATTTAATTAAAAATTTATTCTATCCTAGAAATATCGATGGCAGCGTCTTACACGAAATGCGGAATTCTTCGGAACTTCTCACATAGATAAAAAAATTTCTCAACCACTTCACTTCAAATTAACGTCAAATCCTGGACATAGAAAATTCGAGTGGAACTGTCACCTGAATTTGAAAAAAATTCAAGGCAGTTTAATGACCATCCGCGCTGTTTAGTTTATAGAAATGTCCGATTCCAAATGAAGTTCTGTAATTTTGTCGCTTCAACTTCATCTCCCCTTTATAATAAAAAACCCGTCTCCAGCCGGTCTTCCCTACCACTCTCTCGCAGTATACCTGCCTGTGCTTCTGAGCGATCATAAATCTTCCCCAAGAAGAGAAAAAAAAATGGTGAAGTGGGAGTTTGAAGTCAGGGGGTGGGTGGAAACCGAGAAGCATAAAGCGAATGAAATGAAATGCTTGTGGAGCCATCATTGGTGGTTGTCAGACGTCTTGCAGAAGGGAAAAGGGGAGGTGGTGGACAAACTGAGGGATTCCATTCTGTTTTCTCTCTTGGTATTTCGCAGGAACGTTTAAAATCAAACGAATCAGGAGTTTAGCTGGAAAGTGGATGGAAACCATTGGACTATACCTAAACCGCTTCAAGGACGATACAGATGAATCTCTCAACTCTATTTTAGGGATTTTAGGGGAGGAGAAACGCGTTTAGAATGCAGTAACTCCAGGAAAAGAGGCGGTGCTTCACCTTTTTCGTCACTGGCCAATTGCTCTTTCTCACCTTAAAATCTAGCCGTTTTATTTATTTATTGCTTCCGGACGTTCTGGAATCGTTGACTCGACCGATCTTCTCAGTTTACCTGAGAAGGAGGAGGCTTAAGACTTGAGAATATTTTTTTGAGAATTTTTTGAATGTCTCTATATATACCCGGGTTTTTCGAAAATTATTGCCAAATCTTCACAAAATGAGAGATAAAATTAAAGGGAAAATTCTGAAATTGGTAAATGTCTAGTACAGGTCCACTTTTGTCTCCCGAAGTTGATTCCGTAAACCGTTTTTGGGGGAAATAATTAGAACCAGAGATACACGTAAAATAAATACCGCTCTTTGCGTTACCCAGGGTCACACCGAGGACCAGACACACTCCCGACCGACAGTTTAAATCTATTTTGTTTAGTATTATAAATACACAAACAAGGCCCAGATGTACTTTGACATCATTAAAATCGATATCGAAAGTAAATAAACCGAGTGATCTGTTCGTATTACAAAATTAAATAGAATTTAATTCGAGGTGGACCTATTCTAGATATTTACCCTGAAATATTCTGCAAATATCGATATTATCGAGTAGCATTTCTAGGTGACATTCTAGACCAATAAAATTTTGAATTACCGTAAATCTTTCTATTTATGAATTAATTTTCAATTCCAAAACCAGTGTAAAGTTTAGAATAAACACCTCAAAATTTCCACTGACTATTCAGTCAAATCTGACTGTCTATGAATTTTCTTTCCTGTAATTATATTCACTGTTATTGTCACATTGTGTTAAATTCAAGAATTGTCTGGACTTTTATTAATTCTCAGGCGCCACCTCGGCGCCAATGATTCTAAAATTTTCAATTCTCATTGATTTTCCCACAAAATGTTGCATTTTCAGTAGCAAAATTCCTCGAAATTCCAGTGAAAATTCAGTGCTAAAAAATTTCCGAGGAGTCCCCTAAAAAAATCAATCAAAATTTTTTAGTAGTCAAATACCAAGTGGAGTTACTAATAATCCGTACCTGCAATTTCAATATATTCTTAAAATACAATAAATATCCAGAAAATACAATAGAATATCCAGAGCAAAAGTGAGAGAATTATTTAAAAATATTGTCATTTGTTGTAAACCCACACGAGACCTCCAATTTGTCCGGAGTCATATCTCGACCTGCAGACATTTATCAAAAACTCATCAAAAGTTGATTTATCTCGTTCCAGCCGTTCCAGGTCGCCTTAAGTCCCTCGTCCCTGTCAACTCCGGAAAAGAAAAAAACAAATTAACGAATGAATAAATAATCAAAGTACACAAGACCCTCGTCCAACTGCCTGAGCGTTCGTCCCCTCGAAAAATTCCCGTAAAAAATGATTAATAAATGGAAAACCATAATTATTATCACGAAACAGGGTAACTGGTGCAACTAGAAAATGGGTAAAGTGGGGGAGGTCGACTGAAGGGAGAGAGGGATGGGGTGGGGGCGGATGATAGTAACCCCTTGATTTGAGCGCACTCTCTGGGTGGAAGTTATCGATTACTGGACGAGGCCACGACAGGGTGAAACTGGGTCGAAATGACTCAGGAGAGGGGTTTATGTGAGAAGGGGTGGGGGGAGGGGGTGGCAGGCATTCGCTACCCCTCATCCTCTGTCTTTCGCTCTCCCTCTCTTTCTCTCTCGCTGACATGCGCATGGAAATCAGCGCAGGGGATTCACAAAGAGAGAGGGCGAGAGAGGGAGAGAGAGGAGCGGGGTTGGTACACGTTTGCGTTCGCATTTCACTGTAGGATCCTTGACATAAATAATCAGTAGTAGAGAATCGTGCGGCCCCGGTAGCCATGACAACGGCATCGATCGACGGGCCACGATGTGGCCCGTGTCACTATCAAATACATAAAAAAAATATTTAAAAAAAAATACAACGCTTTTCTCGTTTCCTCTTTGTTCTCGTCCATTTCCGGTCAGTCCCGGCAACAATCTCGTTGTTTTTCTCCCTCTCTCTCTGTCTCCTGTCGATGACTTTTTCGATTCGACACTACGAAATATTTTTCAATCCCGGAAGTCCACTCCACCTGACCACCTCGCATGGGCCAAAGCAGGTGCAACAGCGAGAGCGCAGCGGTTCGACGAACTTGCGGAACGAGTCAAATGAATTGCTTCAGCGTTTTTTGATTTGGAGCCAAGTTATTGAGGACTATTGGCTTTGGCCCTTTATTTATGAGTTTAACTGCTGACCTGTAATAGCTATTACGGGGTATGGTAAACGGCAATTTTATCAAACTGATTTTGGAGGGGATCGCACAACCTTCTTCTCCGGGGGTAATTCTGCAAAAAAAAAATTATGTGTTGGAATTTTTTGCGGAATTGTATCTGAGGGATTTACTGACGGGAATTATTCCTCAGTTGAACGTATAGGAAAAATTGCCGATCCGTTATATAATTAGGTAGTATCATACTGCGTCAGTAAAATTTGTTGACTGCTTAATTAAAGTATCTAGTTTTCCGTGAAAAATTGCCTAACTTGTCAGTAAAATTTGTTTACCCCTCGCTAAAAATTGTTTAGCCGTGTGCATAATTTTCGTTAAATATGCGGTAATTTTTGCTAAATTTTTTTTCCCTGTATATTTGACAAAAAAACAGACTCCCATGTCAAAATTTTCTCATATCTACATTTTTTTTTAATGGAGAAGAGAATTTTCTAAAATTTTTTTAATGGAGAATTTTTTTCTTCTGCCGAGGTCTTTTTGGCTCATTTGGGCTTATTTTGGGGGATGTCGAGGGGTTGCAAAGTGGATGTAAGACGTGTACGTGTGCCCGGCCTCGCCCCAGTTACTTCGTCACCCTCGAAAATTCCCCTTGACTGCTTCCACTACACCCTTCACTCTCGACCTCCCTCGAAACCCTTAACCCTCTTCTTCCTTGTACTCCCCTCCCTCTTTATCCCGGTACTTCCACTATTTCTACTCCTCATATCGATCTCCGGGTTACGTCGCGTCGACTGCAAGATGAATCGCTTTTTCCTCTGGTCCGTGTTACGTAAACGAGGGACGGTGAGCGTTAGAATTGGGTGGAAATGTACCAGTTTTCGGATGGCCATTGGGCGATTGAGGCGAGCACAGGCAATCGAAGCTGATAGCATCGAGGAATGAATAAAAAGTGGTTAAATGAGGGGAAGTCGAGGTTTACACTTCCTCTTGGCGTTTGAATTTTATAGATTCTAGAGCATATATTTCCGGTAGTCATTATAGGGACGTATTCATGAGAGGGGTGCAATTGTTTAAGTACGGATATCTAATTTATTTGGCGCACGTTATGGATATGAATTGTAAATTACTGATAATTCAGTTGTTTGCACATACCTTTGCGTTTTTTCTTTTTTCTCTTTCTCACCGAACTAAAGATACTGCTTTTTTAGCTTTGGTAAAATTATATGTTTTTCACAGTGGTCTCTCCCCCTGTCTTTAGACTCTTATCTTCGTTCTCACACGGAGAGAATTTTGTTGGTAAAAATTACCGTTCCGTTTGATAATCAAAAAATTACCCTATCGAATAGGAAAATTCCCGTTTTTCAACAAAAATTGTGTACACGTCTTGACAATTTTTAGTCAAGGGTAAACAAATTTTACTGACCGGTTGGATCTTTTTTATCGTAGCCCTCAATAACTTTTAGTAAGGAGTCAAACAATTTTACTGAAGCGGTACGGTAATTCTCCTCGATCGGTCAAAATACTACACGATTATATAACCGAATGGTAATTTCTGTCGAATTTTTCTCTCCGAGCAGTTCGCGTGCGTGTCATTCCTTCTTATATTTGTTTTCAACTTGTCTACTTCGCTGAAAAAACTTTCATGAAGTGATTACTCATTATTAAATTGGCTCACACTTTACAATATTATCAGGTGGAAATCATTTTTAGAAAATCTACACAGAGAGAAAAATTCAGTACAAATTACCGTTCACTTCAGTAAAATTTGTTGACTCCTTAATACCAGTTTTCTGTTATTGCTTAATTAAAGTTATCTAGTTTTCCGCGAAAAATTCCCCAACTTCCCAGTTGAGGGGGTCTTCTACTCTCGATAAAATTTCATTACAAAAGTCGAGAGATGTATCTTCAAAATAAAAAAAATTATAAAAATCTATTGAGTAGATCCTACGCGTATTAATCCCCAAAGTAACCAATCGATTTCAGGTCACGAGAGTGAGAAGACCTCCTTAAATTTGGTTACTCCTCACTGAAATTGTCTACACATGTGCACAATTTTTCTTAACCATTGTGAATTTTACTATGCGGTTGGGTATTTTTTCTCGAACATCGAAAATGCTACACTATTACCAAACAATCATAATTTTCTCATAAAAAATTCTCCCCTTGTTACGTTTTTAAAAATGTATATATAAATCTACTCCAATACCGCACATTCTATAAATACTTACTAATAATATTTTTTATAAATTAAATCCCTATGTAATTTAAAAAAAAAATTATGACACGAGTGAAAAAAGTGCCCTTTTTTTTACAACTGTCGTAAAACATTGCTCGATACACATGAAAAAAAGCAATTTCCAACTCGTATGGTTACAACCCTCACCTCTGCGGCGATTTAAGCCTCACACCCTCGTTAAAAACTAAATATTTTTTTTTTCACTTGCATTGAAAAATACTATCTCCACAGCTGCACAGAACACTTCCAGATATAATTGTATACATTATAATTTTCGTAATGAACTCCGAAAATTTCGTATGGTACGATTGAAAATACAGTTTTCCTTGATTTTATTTTAAATTACATCTTCGGAAAAACTGGGATAGCGTAGTGAGTAAAGTGGGTTATCAGTTGACAATTTATCAACTATTTTATATATATTACGATAATATTGATGAAAAATCATGTATTTTTAGCCCGGGACGACATTATCACTGCGACACGATATGATATGATCGTTAAGATATTCCAATATCTCCCCAAAGCTATTCAGTATCAAACAGAGTTCTGGAAGCGATTAATTATAATTTTTAAGCACCATCATGTGGCGCCTGAGTACATTCACCTGCTTTTTCTCGATTCTCGGTTTAATCCAAGGATTTGGATTCCGAGGATTCCACTATAAGGGACTGGAAGAGCCGGTGGTTAAGGTTGAGAGGGCTCTACAGGAAAAGTGGATTGAACAACTTCAGGATCACTTCGACGTGACTAATGATGTGACATGGTCCATGAGGTATTACGAGAATGACCAATTTTTCAACACAACAGGACCCATTTTCGTTATGCTGGGCGGAGAATGGCGGATTACCCCGGGTTACCTTCAGACTGGAATTTTGTATGAGAATGCTAAATTGCATGGAGCCATGATGTACTATACTGAGCACCGATATTATGGAGAAAGTCATCCTGTTGCGTGAGTTTTAAAAAATTATGTTTAGCACTTTGTGATCACACCGAAAAATATTCGATAATGTGTAAATTAATGGACTCCACATCAAATTCGATTATCTCACACTTCTAGACATTGGTTTGGCCGTTCTAAATTATAATATTCAAGCAGAACAGGTCGGACTATTCTAGATCAATTTTTGAACACGGTTTTGAGCGGGAAAGTGAGATTATTATCGTACTAGTATGATATTTGACTCGTTTCCGCACGCAATTTAAACCATAAAATGAATATGAATACCATTGTACACCATGGTACACCTTGTGGGGTTCGCACCAGTCGCGTGGCCGTCGCGAACCCTGGGTAACGCCAAGTGCTGGTGAGGATTGTTATCCCTTACCGCACGTTGATTTGAATGTAATGGAATTTATTTAATTTACATACCTTCAGTAGGCCAGGAGAGGGGAGGGTTCCGTACATCTACCCAACCATAATGAATTTCAAATTTTATGTCTTGATACAAACAAATCATTAAAATGGTCACGTCAATCCTACGATCTGCTTTGTAAAAATTACTCATCCATCCGAGGCCTCATGGCTAGCCATGAGTAACAGTGAGAGGGACCTTTAACAACATATTCTTCAATTGATCTGGCACATTCCGTAAATATTCTTAAACATCCGAGAATTTTATGCAGTAGGGTACAATGATTCTTGAAGTTTCTGTTAGATTTTACAACTTCCTGAAAAATTATGACTTTTTCCGATTTTTTTCGGTGACAGCCGTGAACAACAAATTCACTCTATTTATTTATAATTGAATTTGGTAAACATTTTCAGGGATACAAGCGCCGAAAATCTTCTCTTTCTCAACATCGATCAAGCACTGGCAGACGTTGCTTATTTCATCGAAACAAAAAAACGAGAATTGAATATTTCAGATTCTCCTGTAATAGTTTTTGGTGGGTCGTATGCGGGGAATATGGCAGCTTGGGCGCGCATCAAGTACCCACACTTGATCTCGGGGGCTGTGGCGAGCAGTGCACCTGTTCGTGCAAAAGCCGATTTCTATGGTAATGATTCCCTTTATGTTTCCGTGAAGACAAATTCTTAAAATTTATTTTACTGTAATTTTGTAATTTGTCATTTCTGGTAAATTGAACATTTTTGCTTCTGAAGAGAAGTGTAATTGATTGTTTTTAGAATTTTCTAAGTTTGCTTGAAAGCGATGTAGAATGGCCTGAGACGTAAAAATCCAAAGTTTGAGCACTATCTCTGTATGCGCGAGTGATCAGGTTGACCTTTTGAGCTAACTTTTTAAAAATTAAATGAATATAGAACTAATGTAATTCTTAAAAATCTGAATTCTGTTAAATTATAGGTATTACTGGAGACTAAATCTGTGCACAAAATCAGCTCAATTGATCCAATAGTTTTCGAGAAAACACGATTTGTTATTTTATTTTATTTTTGTAATTTCCTTGGTTTTAACGAAGTATTTTCTCGATTTGAAACCTCTCCTCTAGCCTGCCTCTCCCTCCCAGTTTTCCTCTCTTTATTATCTGCGATATCATGGCCATCTTACACTTAGCTGTGCCCCATTCGAGCTAGGACTGCACGGGAAACCATGTAAAAGCCCAGTCGCACAGCCGGCCGATTGTGCAGTGCCCTAATGTATTCATCTATCACACTGACTAGATGAATACACTAAGCCGCTACACCGTGCTTACCGCCCGTAATTTTTGTGCGAGCGAGATGTTTCTAAGCGGTCACCCATCCAAGTACTAACCCAGCTCAACGCTGCTTAACTTGGATGTCCGCCGGAGCAACACCTCGCTCGCCTAACCATTACGGCCGGCTGATTTGTTATTTTATTTTTTTGGCAAATTTCTCGAAAACTACTGGGCCGATTTCAATTTTGCGGCTCTCGAAATGTTTGTCTGAATGCCGTCTATCTAGATCAATCGAAATATATTTATACATTGAAACCAGTCTTTGAGCTATTGCTAGTTGTCGGCCTTTTCACTAAAATCGTTGTATATCAATGTATTAATTTGTCATATCTTCGGCAGAATATTATGAGGTCGTCAGAAATTCTTTGAATACTTATAATGAAACGTGTGTAGCAGCCACCAAAGAAGCATTCTCAGTTGTTGAGAGACTTTTGACAGGAAAAACTGCAGATCCTAAGAAATTCAAAGACGATTTCAAGTATGTTAAGAGAATATGAAAGTGGTAATGAAAAAATTAGTACACGCAGAGAAATATTTAATACACATTATTAAAATTAGTAAAAATAAATGATTAAAAAAAGGTCGATAAAAATTAGCGTTGTTTGTTAATCATATTGAGCTTTGGTCGTGCGGGAAAAATTAGCTGATTGCTCAGTCAAATTTTTTTGACTACTCACTGACAACTGGCTCGACGTGTGCATAATTTTTGTCCAAAATAACAAATTTCTCTTCGTGTGTCATCTAAAATTTCCAAAAACCATTCTGTAGTCGTGTAAGGCAATTCTGAGTTCCACAATTTTTACTAAAAACCCTCCGTCGATGAATTGAATAGATAACTTAATGGCTAAATACTTTTTTCAGCCTTTGTGAGGTTCCAGATATTTCCAAAATGACGGAGCTTGCATGGGTGACGAAGTCTCTTGCCGAAGTAAAGTGATATTACCAACAATTTTTCAAATTTCATTTCACATGAATGTTGTCTTACCTCATTTCCCATGACTCATTTCAAATGAGTCAAGTCATTTGGTAACACCTTCTGTCACGTCTGAGAATGTTCCTGGCAAACCGCAAGCGCTGAAAAAATTTGACATTTTTTCCACTTGAATTATTCCGGTGTAAAATTTCTAATATGCCCAAAATGTCGGGGATCACATGAACTTTCATAAGTCTTTCGCTATCTAAATTGAGTAATTACACTACACGGACAGAATTTTTGAAATAAAAATTACCGTTTCATGTGGTAATCGTGTAGTATTTTTGACGGTCGGAGAAAAATACCCAATCGCATAGTAAAATTCCCTACCTTTACCAAAAATTATGCTCACGTCTAGACAATTTTTAGTGAGGGGTAAGCAAATTTTACTGAGAAGTTGGAAAAATTTTCACGGAAAACTAGATAACTTTTATTAAGGAGTCAATAAATTTTATTGACCGGCCCGATCATTTTTATCGCACCTCTCGATCACTTTCACTAAGGAGTCAACAAATTATACTGAGGCGGTATGGTAATTTTCCGCGTGCCAACAAAAATACTACCCGATTATATGACGGAACGGTAATTTCTACTGAATTTTCCTCTCCGTGTATGTCTATTTCAACATTATAATCGATAAAATGACGAGCCAGCCTGACTGACGAATGACTGCATTAGAAAAGTCGATTATTATTTTTAGGTGTGAATCTGCAATTCATGACTTGTCTAAAAAGTAGACATTTGTCATTGTCCACAACTCATTAATTGTAACATATTCGTTGTTCGACCCCTAAAATTAAATTCTCCAAAAAATCTCGTGCTTAGATTTTTGCCGGCACCGTACAATATAATTCAGTTGGATCAGACGGAAAAACGACAATTGCAAAATTGTGTGATTTGATGATGACGCCTTCGGGGAATGCCTCGTCGCCATATGAACGACTCGCCAGCGTGTTCAAGAGGCAGAATCAACGTGAATGCGTGAATTTGACGTACAGCGATTTTATCAATACTTATAGCAATACCTCTTGGGAGTCTAAAGCAGTTTCGAGCAGCAGTAAATATTATACAATAAAAATCCATATGTTTTTCTATTTTTTCTGTTCTTCCTACTGAACTATTAAGCGTTAACTATCGGTGGATAGTAAGGGAGAGGTGGGCAAACCCGTCTTTAGTTGTCAAGAGAGAGAGTCTTTAGTCTAGTCTTTAGTTGTTCACTCGAGAGAGTGAAAGTAACGACTAATCGCGATTACGACTAATGTGATTCTGTTTTCCTGTCCCTTACTAACCGCAATTGATGCTATCGCCGAGGCATATCCATCATTATTAAATACTATAAAACAATTTCTATTTTACTTTTCTGTATAGTGCGTCAATGGACTTATCAAACCTGTACGGAATATGGATACTATCAAACGTCGAACTCTCCCAAATCCATTTTCGGGACACTCTTCCCGATAGACGGGGACATTGAAATGTGTAAAGATTTGTATGGCGAATAGTACGTACAGACTTTCGAATAGTAAATAATGGAATTTATGTTCTTTTTGCTGAATTTATAAGAAAAAAAAAAAGGTCAAGGGGAAAGTATCTGGCATTAGAGCTGAAATTTCATTTTTCCCTTCAGATAATTAATGGGACGAACACAGAAAATTTGCAATCTTCCGAAAAGTACTGAACACGTAATAATTTAAATGAAGCGATGTAGATGAATCTAGTTTTTGTAGAAATTGGTATACAGACTTGCTTAAGAGAGTAGTTTGTGGGCATGACAAAAACTTATGTTCATCGCCCGGTTCGTAAAGTATTTTCTGACGAAAGCGTTTTTCCATGAGGATCTTGTGATAAAATTGAGAACACTGTAACGAAAATGAAAAAAAAATCAACTACTTTGTTGTATTACTTTTATTTGCTGTTTTTTTCAGTTACAATTCGCGTATTTTGACGCAGAGTATCAGGAGAACGAATATTATGTACGGCGCTGATTTACCTGATGTAGACCGGATTATATTCACCAATGGTGATGTGGATCCATGGCACGCACTATCGGTGCTGAAGGATCTCAACGAGGAGGCTTCAGCAATTTTTATTAAAGGTGCATCATTTTCAAAGAATATTTTCAAAGTTCCGAACCACAAAACCCCATTGAACATTCAGCATGGGAATATTTTTTAATAAACTTTTGGGCGAGATTTTTTTTATCCTTCAGATTCACTAACTCTCGGTTCGATACTTGAGAAACTTTTCAAATCCTTCAATTGGATTTTCCTACTTCATAGTAAACTGCTTTAATATTTTTAATTTGTCGCAGGGTCATCACACTGTGCAGATCTAAAGTCAGAGAAGTCAACAGACGTAGAGGGCCTTAAAGCAGCAAGATATGCCATTGCTTTCAAAATTTCTAATTGGTTGAACTCCACTTACTCGAGATAAATTTTTATCCTCTTCTTTTTATTAATTTTAATGCAGTGTCAAAAAATGCTTTATACGCTGAATAAAACTCGGATTGATTGCTCGGACAGCCGAGTATTTCAAGAGAAATATTGGGGATTTTTGATATTTCTGGAACTACTTAACGACAAAAATTTTTGAAATTTATGAAATCATAAAGAGAGCAATTAAAAAATCCTCAACTCATAAATTTAAAAAGTCAGAGGCTCACGAACTTGAGTGGGATATGATCTCTCTTATGATCCCACGTACTCCGTTTATGGAATAGGTGCGCGTGCGAGCTACACTATCGAGGTCTCCTCCGCATTAATAATTTGTGTGTTGATAATTATTTAATTATTTCTCTTGTATAAACGCCCGGAAAGTCATGAATAACATGTAGCATTGCTCTTTTCAATTAATTTATAAGTGAGACAACGTCAGAGTGTAATTTCTCGATGCTATTCTCATTTTCACGTAATTTTGGCAATCGCCAAAATGAGATGGGTCCGAGGTTAATTATTTTTTTCTTCCAAAAAATCAATAGTTTCAGTTTTCTCGTAAATAACTTTCAAGTGTTATCGTATCTAATTAGCCAAAGTTGATTACACTGAGAAGGAAAAAGTATTCATCAAGACATTTAATATTTGCTCCAAAAATGGTTTCTCAAAACTAGGCAAATTTCCGCAAAAAAGACCCTTTCTCTCAGTGTAAAGTGAACAGAGAATTTTGATTGTATCAGTCGGAAAAATTCTACAATTCCAATGACAATAAATTCCAAACGTTCTACTTTCCCTCACTCTCCCCCATGCATTTGGCCAGTTGTGCCCGTTCAGTAAGCCAAGAACAGTACCCTGGCCGGTGCGCTACCGCGAAACTCGCTTACGCTAGGAAAAAAAATGTTCAGAACGTGACATAACGCGCATTAGTGAAGGTAAATGCAGGATGAGCGTGTAAATGTGAAAGATTCTCAAGGTTCCCCTAGATTAGCCTGGCCTCTGTAGCGTCACTAACTATCCGCTAACTAATAACCGTGCACAAACGGCATAGTCGCCGTCATGCGCAAAGAGATTCTAAATGCCAGATAAATTCAACTCTGTTGAAATATCCTATTCCTGTAAATGGAAAATTACAAAACATTTTTTTTCCCAATGCGACTGGCCTCACATACAAAAGCAATAGAGGCAAAAAAAAGAACTCAACGGAGGAGTGGGTAAAATACACGCACGAGAGATGTGAATATTTGTCGTTACGTCAATCCCTTTTTGGGTGGATGAAAAAGAGTTTTTCAACGGGGTTTTTAATATAATGGAGGGAGAGAATGATTAATGGGCAGGCAAGAGGGAAAGTTTTATATCCGAGCCATCACACAGGGGCTGCGCACTGTCCAGAAACAAAGACGAAGCAACAAAGGGTCGGCCCTGATACGGATAAATGTAACGAGCCGAGTGCAGGGTTTATTCTCGCTCTTTTTCTTTTGCTTTTTCACCGAGGCTCCAGTGTGTCATTATTCCATAAAACAGGAATTATTTCGGAATTGAAGGAATTACTAATGAGAAATGCAACATCTAAAACCTGATAATCATTAGGGTGTTTTTTTTTTGTACGGTAAAGGGAAAATTGATTTCAACATTCAGAAGAAAGTGGTTAATTATTCATTAATCGGCAAATCGTTGAGGACCGCCTATGCTCTGCAATCGTCAAATTATAATAAAAGCTTTGAGCTTTCATTAATAACAATTCATTTTCTAATAAATGATGATTATTTTTCTCTAAAATATACTGTTAATTGAGATTTTTTGTATGCTTAATGAATAATACAGCACTTTAATTTTAATTTCTATTATTTAATTATTTATTCGTCGTTAGATTGATGAATAGGTAGATCGATCCACAGGTATCGACTCATAATAAAATACTGTGACAATTGAAAAGCCTTCCCTCAAAATCTCATTTTTTTCGTTGAATAACAAAATTTGAAAACGTACTCGATTTTCAAAAACTATAGAAAATAAGGGAGACATCAATTTTCAATCATTTCCCTCATATTTTTAATAAATAAATTATTTTAAAAAAATTGAAGAAATTAATTATTATAATATCGGGGAAATCTGGGACAAAATATCGAGTTCTCTTCAATCTCATTATTTTCTATAATTAGCATAATTATTCAACTCAGCTATATTACTATACTAATTACAGAAAAAAGCGCTTTGTAGTTGTTCCCTCAATCATCGTCCCAGTTCGATTATCACTTCGCCCAGTGACTGGATGCAACCGAAAACGAGCGGATTGAGGAATCTCTAGTAATTTCTCCTCATCCACTCGAACATTGAATTTCACTCACGATAATTAATTAAATCGCTAAGTGGAAGAATATGAGAGTTACGCTATAGCCCACGTCTTTCCGCGAAATCTATTTTGTGACGCGTTTGGCTCCTATGAGTACATCAGAGGAGTCAAAGTATACTTTAGTGCATTCGTTACATAAGGAAACGATTGACGTATATACCACGTCTCTGACTCACTGAAAATTCAAATAACCCGGTGTTGAGATAAACTTACCGAGCTCATGCTTCATCAAAGAGCGCGTTCGAAAATTTTCAAAATATATACGGGCTAGAAAAAAATCAGGAGTTCTCGTCAATAGGTTCGTTAATAGTACATTATGTCACCAGGCGATGAAAGTATTATGTGACATATAATATTTTTCGTCTCTGGCCCCGAAAACCGCGATCTAACCGAACGGAGTGAGGTTAGAATCGCGGATTTTCGGGCGCCAGGGACGAAAACTGCTATTTTAACCTCGTGGCGCTCGGTTAGATCGCGATTTTCAAACTCAAGGATAGTAAATATTGTAATTTACATCACTGTTAGAAAAAAAGTAAAATTTCATGAGCAGTTTATTATTAATTCTGAGAAGAGTGACACCGAATTCGTCTGAGAGGTTAACAAAATCAGATTTCCCTGAGTTTTCAATGAAACCTGAAGAAATTGTCGAATAATAATGTTAGAAAAAATTTTCATATGTAGGTTTTATATAAGGCTGTGTGATGAATGGCATTGTTGTCAAGGTCCGAAAACTGCAAGCGGAGCGAATTCACTATTGTACTTTATTTGGCCTGATAAAATAGAATCGTTGGTAATGAGTGCAAAATAGTATATTTCGTTACGAGTGAGACGGAATTTTCACGAGTGTGAAGTTGGCTGCCCGAGGCGGAGCCGAGGGCTGCCAATCACACGAGCT
>JAPYZN010001812.1:0-14438 GCA_030522865.1 Psyttalia lounsburyi | reverse complement strand
GTTACTTACCCTCCTAGGAGGATAAATTTTACTTATCGGGCAGTTATGGCAGCCGATAAGTCGCAATTGGTTGAGTCCTAGCAACATAAAGTAAATTTTCCGCAGGATCGAGTTTAAATGACGTCTACGAAAGCGCATATTACGTAAATAAAAATGTTATCCCAGAAATTTCCTAAAGGATAAGAGCGAAAATTACATCGTCAAAACAAGCCCCTAAATTCGTGAAATCCCACGAGAGTTGTATCGATGCCTGGAAACAAAAAAAAATGTTATTTTTCGACTCACGACCGCACCCGTTGCTCGTGCAACGCCTCCCCCAGGTCCGGCGATGGTGAATCACGCTTTCCTGATATCTCGCTCTCCCCCAGACAGAGCCGACCTGTCGGCTATAACTGGAGCAGGCCCACTCCAATGACTCTCATCGAGACAAAAACAACCACTAAAAAACTTTGTATTCTCCACACGCACAAACAAAAGAGCCCAGGGAGACCATTTCTCCCGGTTCGATCGACGAGACTGGAGTCTAAAAATAGCCTCCGCAGTATTCGCAAATGATAACTCGCGAGATAACAATACCCAGGCGCAATATATTCACCTAAAAAATTTGTTTCTCGATATATTCTCGGGTAGTTCAGATTAGTGATGCGACAAAATTCGTGACAGTCAGGTAGCGATCAGGTAACGGTCAGGTGACGATCAGATGACGGTCATATCTCTGGGACTGGACAATTTTTCATTCCTGACGTCATCAGGCATCGCTACACGAAGAAAAAATTCAGTAAAAATTACCATTTTGTTATATAATCGGATAGTATTTTGGTCGCTCGGGGAAAATTGCTGTATAACGCTTCAGTAAAATTTGTGCTTACCAAAAGTTATGGAGGGCCACGATAAAAATTATAAAACCGGTCAGTAAAATTTGATGACTGCCTCATAAAATCTAAAAAGTATCTAGTTTTCTGCGAAAAATTCCGCAACTGCTCAGCAAAATTTCTTTACCCCTCACTAAACATGGTCTATACGTCTGCATAATGTTCATTAAAAAATAGTGAATTAAAAAAACAATTTCTCCGTGTAATTCAGATGCACCCAAAGCCCGAGCTCAATGAAAATTAAATAAAATCTGTTTTGATTCTCGTGGGAAGATTACATGATCAAATTAAATAAAATCCAACACCCGTATTAAACAACATGAAAAGGCGGGTTATTATTTATTACCCCGAATGACTCTTGTGATAACTGGTATTATTATCCACTGCTGCTGGAAAACTGGTCTTAGCCATATGTTACCGCCTAACGAACCTCAATGAGCGCATAATCCACTCGCCTTTATTTTTTATTTTTTCCTCTCATACCCGAGTTTAAAACTCGAGTGGTTCACGTTGAGATTTATTTTTACGCGTTTTGTCATTATTTATTGGACGACGAATAGTTTGCTGTACCTGCAACAAGGAAAGATATATTGAATATTCAAATTATCGCCCACGATGGTACAGCTGATGTAGACAGATTCCAAGGCTCAATTGCGTTGAATATTGAGGCTGGAAGACCCTAAATCGATTGGAATTCTCGATTGTGCCGTATCCTTGATCACTGGAATTCCATAAGATGACACCAGTGCACGAAAGACTGCCTCCAGACACCCACAATCGGGTAATTTCACGTTTTTCTCGGGGAAATTCAGGCAGCTCGTATATCACTACAAGAGAATGTAGCAAAATGTAATAAACAGGAGAAATCGATGGAGATGCAAAATCTCGAAAGTGCGAGATGCGATTAATCGATTATTTCACTTCTATCGATTAATCGATGCTCGATAATTCATTCTGTCGTTATCCACAAAAAAAAATGGCAAAAAAGGAGAATAACGGAGAACTATACTGAATATATCGAATGAGCACTCGAATATTCACTCGATGAGCTCTCGAAAGACAATCGATTTGCTGAAAATCGATATATAGGGAAGAAGCGTTGCAAATCTCGAATGAGCACTCGTAGAGCTCTCGAAAGGAAATCGATTTTATCAGACTAGATTTTTTTTTTTATATACAGAGGAGACCCTTTGAAAATCTCGAATGAACGCGCGAACATGTTTTCGATGTGAAATTTAAAAAAAGGGAAAGTATAACGAATGCGATTCAATTTTTCCACTCGTCAGGAAATATTGAAAAAATTGTTAATTTGATCACTGGTGAGGTCGAGCGCAAATGGCAATGGCAGACAATTAAACATCTCGACACAAGTTCTTAACTGTCGTAACTGTCGTTTCCCCGTTAATTGCATCTACAAATATGGAATAAATAATTGAGTGCAAACGGGGCGAAATATATTAATTTGATAGGATTCAAAAAAATTTTTTTTTCACTGGATTGACCAATTGACAAATCTTGTTGAGCTCTTGGGGCGTTGGGATCAATGGAAATATGAAAACTCGTACTGCTGGAGTAGGGGCTTTTGGAGGGGCGTTTGAAGGAAAATAAATTAATAGTTTAACCCCCTGAGGTCTCTCTACCATCGGCGAATGACGCGGTTAGTGAGCCGTGCAGAGATCTTGTCAATGACACATAAATTTTGATAACCGAGTCTATATTGAGAGCATTGGAAAGTGAAAGAGACGTGCGAGACGTGCTAGAGGAAAAAATTGAAGTGATAAATGAAATTACGAGATACCGGGGCGCCATTCGACAAACTAAGGAACTGGTGTCTCCGCAGTCTTACGAGAACAAAAATCAAGCACGTAATGACACAATCGAAATTTTTGTAAAGAATAAAATTTCCTCTCTTAGATTCCGAGATATTACCAAAAAAAATTAAAGCAAGTGACTTTTTTTTTATTTAAAAAACGAAGATGATTATTTTTATAACTTGGGGCAGTATACGTCGTATTTGATCATTTTTAAGATGTAAATTACATAAACAATCTCGTAATTAATGTTTCTTACGCAGAGGTAATTATTCAGTAGAAATTACCGTGAAAAATTTTCCCAACTTTTCAGTAAAACTTGTTTACCCCCCCGCTAAATAATTGTCTAGACGTGGGCATAATTGTTGTTAATGATAGGGAATTACTAAAAACGATCATATTTTTCTCTGGGTTGATAATTTAGATTAATTAAAATTTTTTAATTATTCAACAATTGAATTGAATATTTATATTCAATTTTCTGATGTCACCGGAGCATTTACAAATACTAAAAAAATTATCACTGAAAATATAAAATAGTTAATACAAATATGAACATCTTCATGGGTTCATATTTAATGCAATCCCCCTTCCATTAATTATTGCATATTAACATCGATATTGCTGCTGCTTGTGTCATACAGAAGCCCTGACTCTACCAATTGCTTCACTCCTTCCCATATATCTCAAGGGGATTACGATTAATGTCCCTGGAATTCACACGTTGATTCAAAAACTCGGTTAATAGCTTATAACGACGTTAGCGCGAGTGGTAATTACCCGTATTGGTCAGACCTATACACAAGGTATTTTTCACTTTTCAATGATTCTTGAAACTTTCGTCCCCATTTAATGGCCACAGTCGTATCTCAAGTTTATAACGAGAAAAATTGAAATCAATGATCGAGCCATACCATTTTCATCCAGTAATTAATTTGTTTTTTTTTTATATTTTCCAGCCTCAGAACCTCGTAATGATGGGGAGTTTCCCTGAGTGCGACGTCAAACTCTGCGACTTTGAGATATCAAGAGTAGTACTTGAGGGAACGGAAGTGAGAGAGATTCTGGGGACACCGGACTATGTTGGTAAGTTGAAAAATCATTAATAGTATTGTTTACACAATTTTCCAGCAATAACTTCATGTAAATTCTCGATATTGTGTATGAGAATTTAATTCAATTTTTTTTTTCAGTTCTAGAATTGTTAAGAACTGTAGGGATTATTTTTATCATTCAACATGACATCCAAGCAATTGTTGAGTCGTAAAATAATGAAAAATGAAATGATTTTTTTCCTGAAATTTCGCGCGTAAAATGTAGATAGTTAATGCAGATTACGTTTTAGCTCCTGAAATCCTGCACTACGAGCCAATAACCTTGGCTGCAGACATGTGGTCCCTCGGAGTAACTACTTACGTACTTCTCACTGGATTCTCTCCATTCGGTGGGGAAACGGATCAGGAGACTTTTCAGAATATCTCTCTGGGAGAGGTGGATTTTCCGGAGGAGCTCTTCGAAGACATTTCTGCCCAGGCGAAAGACTTTGTCGCCAGCCTTCTCGTGCTTGACCCAAGGTGAATAAGTCATATTACTTTTATCATGAGTTTATATTCATATTCATATTTATATTAATTTCAATATCAAAAATTAAAAATAGGAGGAAAAATTATACTTGAAGTCAGACACTAAATCGTCGCAAAATACTCTTGTTTCACTTTCTAATATATGTTGTCGTACAAATGGCTGCAAAGCAACATTTCAAAAAAATATATAATATTAATGATTAAGCGATAATTTAACTAACTAGCGCCCATTTATTATGCTTTAGCCTTTTTTTTATTTTTATCTCTAGACCAGAATTTTCCAGAATCCCTGCTCATTGCATCCGTCTACGAGCTTACTAATTAAAACCGAAAAAAGGCATGAAAAATCATGATCTTGGGGTCACACGAAAGATCGCAATATCTAATCTGTCGGCAATTAGGTCTCAAGGAGTAATCCTGATGATTAGAATATAATAATATTTATATAACGGACGTCCATTTTCCCCAAACCCGCGATAAAATTCTCCAACACGACAGCCGAATTGCACTCGCGAATCAAACACAAATGATAAGTCCTACTTAAGCAACACGACCTCTACACCGAATTGCCGACATTTTAGATCTTATGATCTTTCGTTTGGCTCCTAGATCATCATTTTTCATGGCTATTTACAGGCGTAATTAGTACCCCCGTAAACGGCGATAATCGTCGGCTAGAAAACCCATTACGTGAGAATCCAGCCGAATTTTCCAGAAAATTCACCTAAATTCGTATTTAATTAGAGAAATTTTCTATTCAGTGCACGGATGTCAGCGAAACAATGTCTACGCCACGAGTGGCTCCGAGGTGCTCCCACCCAGGCATCGCCACATCTTCGAAAATACCTCTCAAAATCCCGCGAAGTTCTCCTGGAGCGGGTGGTTAGCCGTGAAAATCTCCGGCGAGCGGCCCTTCTGAGCCAGGCGACCAGCCATGCGAACCTAACCGAGGCGACAGTGGATCCCGGCTTCAGCAGCTACCTCAGCCAGAGCGAAATGTGTCTGAACCTGTCATTGACAGGGAGTCGAGGCAGTTTGATGAGCAGCGAGTGCTACATGAGCTCAGCGGACTCGCAGACCAGCCTTGCCTCCTCTCAAAATAGTCTGGCAATGAGCCAGGCCAGTCTGGCGGCTAGCCAGAGCTACCTCCTCAACAAGGAACAGACCCAAGGACTCCTGAATCAAGCCCAGAGTCGCTCCCAGGCGAATCTCAATCATGTGGCACGCAGGGGACTCCTATCTAGAATGCGCAGTCTCAATCAGATTCAGTCGCAGGCATGTCTCCTCAGTGGAAAAACTGCCCTTCAAAAGGACCACATGAATCCCGTCTTTGGGAGTAGATCTCAGGAGAAACTCTACGGATTGAAATGTCTGTCAAAATCCCAGGGGGTTCTGGATATCTACCGAAGTCTCGAGTGCCTCCGCAACTCCAGAAAAATGAAGAAGAAGAATCAGCGATCGGTCACCGAAGATCTTCCCCTCTTCAATAAGTCAGGCTCTGAAACCTTGTCGTCGTCAATTGGCGCTCTACCCCATCAAAATCCCTCAAAAACCTCTGAAGTATCATCCTCAGAAGAGCCTACAGACAAAAATAAAAAATTGCAAATGGAGGAAAGTCAGAATAAAAAGATTTTGAAAGAATCAAATGAAAAAATCGTTGAAGTTAATGTTAAAGACTCGACTTCTGAGGCTGAGGAGAACCTCGACAGTCTGCAATCAGTCGAGTCTGATACTTTGACTGAGGACTCTGATGAGACACCTGTAGATAAAAACAGATTGTCAGTGAGACAACCCTCTCAGCGTCAGCACTCCAATATCTCCTCTCACTCCAACAACTCTGGGAACTCCGACGACAAGGACGAGCACTCGGACTTTGAGAATGACGAGCCGAAGTATTCAGTCGCCCAACTAGTGTCTGCCTTCAACAAGCATCAAGAAGTGGCGTCCAAGACCAGTCTGGAAGCGATAATGATCGAGAAACGAGTGAACGAAGTGACCTTCCCAACTGGTCCAAAGGCCCTCAGACTCTTCATCCCAGACATCAACATCACTGAGCGTGGAATTGTGAGGAGAAAGACGAGTTACAAACCGAGGAAGAACTGGGAGGAGCTGAGGAAGCAGAATGAGAAGAACGAGGGCTTGATCAAGGACTTTGACAATGACTCGGGGAACGAGGATGACGAGGAGTCCGAGTCCAACGAGAGGATTGACGACAAGAGCCAGGGGGAGACGTCAGTCGATGTTGAAGCTGCAGGAATTAGGACAGATGGGATTCACTGGTCGTCCGGGGAATTCTCCGTTCGAGGGGATGAAACACTCGAGAACAGGGACACTACCATCGACGAGAAGTACAAGCACTGCGTCAATATCGCCAGATCCGGGCAGATGACTAAGGAATCGAGTAACGACACTGATAAATTAGTCGACAGAGCTCAGAAATCGGCAACTTCTCGGATTCCAAGGTCATCTTATCAGAAGGAGCGACTGCCCAATTATATTTATCCTGAGGTGATGGCTCCAGGAAACGATCCTCCGAAGTTCGTGAAAGCCCAGAAGGATCAGGACAGCTCGGTGAACCTGAAGGACATCCTGCAGAGGTCCGACGCCAGCCAAACGGCACAAAAAGAAAATCTGGAGAAACTGAGAAAGCGAACGTCGATAACAAAGATCATCGTTAATGATAATTTACCTGGGGACAGTGACACGAATAATAATGGATTGAACAGGGCGAAGAGTGAGCCGCCGGTAGTGGTTGTGACCCAATGCAAAGAGGATGATAAAGTTGAGGGGAGAGCCTCGTTGACTAGGTCGAGTTCCTCGTCCAGTGAGAGGAGCTCTCTCACTCCTTCCAGTGTTCAATCGGAATTTGCAGGGATTTCGTGGGATAGGGAGGATGGAAAGCACCAGAGGAAGGCACTCGCTTGTGAGGGCTCAAGACCTGATAGAGGGGAGAGTAAAAAAGCCCCGATGACACCCGAGGAGAGGAGAGTCAGGGGAAAAGTTTGCACGGGTTCTTACACACGTGCAATGGAGAAATTCACGAGCAAAAACAGCGAACGAAAATCCATGAATTCATTGGCAATACAGCAGACTGATAAAACGAGGAGAAAGAGCAGTCCAAATATGCCGCAAAATGGATCCTGAGGTGCATTATCATTCGACATCGAGATCTCTCTTTAAATTGAATTCTTATTTCTTCATTAAGACTGAGCCGGTACCATATGCGCTTTTTATATATATATTATTCGTTTTTTTTTATACTCGTGGGCCCCGTGGGACAAACACCAGGTAATCGATATCGCCTCAATATTTTCTGGAAAGCCTCGATCTAGATTCTTTCCCTTGATTTATTTCGTACGTTATATGTAATGTTTTATGTCTCTATTTTAGAAACCGGTTTTTGCGAGGATTTTGATCCCTTTGATCCGACTATTGAGTGAACTTTAACGGTCGGACGATTGATGATAATGGTGACGGGCGTTAATGTTTGGAGATTAATATAGCGAATTCGAGAGAGGTCTATTGAATTTCTATTGAAATTTCGGTGGGCTTTTAAAAACATTCTTTTGGAGATTTTTTAATTCCGATAATGTTCAGTGGATATTATTTTATTGAGTTAGCGACACTTTCTGTAGAAATTTCTCGACATTTTTTTCTCAACTGAAGCAACAAAAAAAATTGAGTCCATGGATTTTATATAAAATGTTTCGATTGAATGAATTATTTAAAGCCCCAAAATTCTACTGATTTTTTTTCTGTAAAAGGTTTCTTATTGAACATTTCTGTCTGACGAAAAATATTTGAATTTTCAACCCCTATCACTTGTCAGTAAATCGGTCAGATAAGGTGTTACAAAATTCTGGCACGTTCTGTTGAGTTCTGTCATTTGATTGTCCATCAGTTCATTTTGTCAGTGAGAACATGCTTCAATAGAACGAGTGATTTTCTTTATGAGAATTTATTATGCATAAGTAATTTGTTTAATTTAATTTGTTAAATTTCAACACCTGTAATGACGCCACTACTTACATACGATTTTATTGTCACATTTTTCTCGTGTGACAATAACCGGGCAATCCCTGCTTGGTAACGTGAAATATTGAATAGAAATTCAGTAGAATTTTCTTAAAAAAATTGCTTACATGAAAAATCACTCTGTCATCACTTTTTCATTTAGTAATTTTTTTAAACTCATTTTTGAGGAAATTCGTTGATTACAGTTGTACAGAATCTGCACTGGAACATGTTTTCCCCTTTTGGGAATTTCATTTTCTTCTGATGATTCAATTGAAATATAATGAAAAAAATAAATAAATAAAAATGAGCGAAGCATATCTGGCGTCTCCGCAAAACGTGGGATGAATTCTTTGTGCGGATTAAGATGGCCTTGAATATGCTCCATCACGCGTAAGGTAAGAGCAAGGTAATCCCTTGGCAGACTATTGCACACGTGTGTGCACAATCAACTCAATCTTTCCGGCATCTGAAAATGATTAATGATCACTTCCACATTGAGACCAGTGAATAACATTTTGCGGAATAATTTTATCATTTTCTTTATTCATGAAATGATTTTCTAGTTTTACGGACGTTCTTTTTGGTTCTAGCGAAAATTACGTGTTATTTCAATAAGTGTCCATTATCAGTTAATGGCTTTGAATTATTACGAGCGTTATAGACAATGCATCGCATAAAATTATTCAAATTCATGATTTATCAATTTATTTGATGTTATTACCTCTCGATTGACTAAAATATTAACTTCGCGAAGGTGGCCTTCGACTTTTATTTGTGGAAAAAATAGCGGTGCCCTGAATGATTTGCTAATGATTTCCCATTGCCTTTTTGAATTTTTTTTCTAAATGCATTGAGAGGTGCCTGGTAAATGCTAAATCTCTAGTAAATTATTCACTGGATGCTATTTTCCTTTATTTTGTAGATACGTCCATTAACCCCATCCGATAATTTCTCATTAACCCAACGGATGAAGTGACTTCGATTATCATCCATGATAATTGTCCTTGGTAATTAATACATAAGTTGTCGCATGTAAATAATATTAATTACTATGTGGTAATTATGTACGGATTCAATAAAAATTTATCTTTCGGAGGACATGTGTAATTTATTGGCTAAAGGTGAATGAAAAAATCCTGTGGCAGAGTAAAAATTATTTCAATGAATGGCGTAACGATGACATGATACAATAGAATTGTTTACTGACCATTCAACAATCAATCAACATTACTCACCTCTCAATTTCTCTGTACTCCGTGATGCCCTAGTTGAACTGAGGTAAAGCTCAATCTCAGGATGAATGCAAAAACGAAAAAATTAAAATTACTCTTTCAATATTTATTAATCGAGATAAAAAAAAAACCTTCGATTTCCATCAATAATCTATATCATTACATTCACAGTATACCATGATACAATAGAATTAATTAATCAACATTCACAATTAATTACTCCCACCGGCTCTTTCTCACTCGCTTCCGTTCAGAGCCACCTTGACTGGAATTTGAATTGTCATGAGGATTGGATCCATCGCCCCCAGAATTGCCCTCATCAGCGGCGGACGTCGAGGGTGGAGGTGGTGGTGGCATAATGAGCGAGGGAGGAGTGATCGTTTGCTCCCAAGTATGATCCGAGGACGCCCTGAACTGCGACGAATACTGACTTCTGAAAGCCGCCTTCATTGCAGAAAGTCGATCACTCCCCGGCCCCTGTCTCTCCAATTTCTTGACAACTTCGCTGATGTCCTTGGGCGGCTGTACAGACGGTCCACATTTGGGTGGAGCAGCCTCAGGTCGTCCCCTGAAGCCCAGTCCAGCCCCACCGACATTCAAACTCTTTCCCTTGCCCCCCTTGAACCTAGACTTCCTGAACCACGAGCTCTGCATGGCCAGATCCATGAGACTCTTTGGCACCTCTTGATTAGCCCCCTCGAGATTTCTCACCAAATGACCCGAGAACTCCTTGTCCTTCTCAGTGACAAGGGTATAAGCTGTTCCCTTCTCACCAGCTCGACCTGTTCTACCCACTCTGTGGGTGTGTGTATCAATATCCCTCGCGATATCATAATTGACAACTGTCCTGATGTGGGGAATATCGAGACCTCTGGCTGCCACATCTGTGGCCACCAGAATGCTCACTTCCTTTCGTTTAAAAGCCGTTATCACTTTATTTCTCTCAATCTGATCCATATCACCGTGCAACAGCAACACCTCGAACTCCTTCAACTTGAGATTATTCGCCAACTCCTCGGCATTCAATTTTTTCGTAACAAATATCAATAAACTACCTGCACTCAGGAATTCGACAATATTCTGCAGCAACCAGATCCATTTTCCAGTTGGATTATTATTAAAGACTACCACGTGTTGAGTGACATCAGTATTAGCTTCTCCAACGTCCCCGTGGACTATTCTCACGGGATCTGTTAGGACGTCGCGGGCCAATTTCTCGACTTTTTTCTTAAAAGTTGCACTGAAGAGGAGAGTCTGCCTGTCGGGGCGCACATGATTGCAGATTGATCGAACCTGTGGCTCGAATCCCATATCAAACATTCTGTCAGCCTCGTCAAGAACTAGAAAACTCACGCGAGTCAGATTGGTGGCCTTCATCTTCACCAAATCAATCATCCTGCCGGGTGTAGCAACGACAATCTCCGCACCTGCCTGCAGTGCCTGACTCTGCTCCCACTTGCTGCCACCACCATAGCAGCAGCAGACCTGAATATTATAGACTTTACCAAATTTCTTGGCCTCATGAAAGATCTGCTGCGACAATTCTCTGGTGGGCGCAAGTATCAGTCCAATCGGTCCATCTCCCTCCTGCAGCTCCTTCTGATCCATAATGTGAACCAGCATAGGCCAGATGAACGCAGCTGTCTTACCACTTCCTGTCTTAGCAATACCGATCAAATCTCTTCCACTGAGAGCAGCAGGAATCGCCTGTGATTGGATTGGAGTTGGCTGTGTGTATTCACTCTTGCGAATTGATTTAATGAGTGCATCGTCAAATCCAAAATGCCCGAAACTGGTGACTGGTTTGGGGACAGAGGGTCCAGATACCCTAATCCCCAGGGTCTTCCTCAGCTCCTCGACCTGGGCCTTAGTCAAATTCGCTATCTCCTCGTGAACATTGTAGAAATTCTTTTCAAATGGTTCGTATTTGATTTCGCTGTGATCAATGGGAGGCAGAGGATCAATTTCCTTCTTCTTGGCTGGGGCTATTGGATTCCCATCGTCGTCATACTCGATCTCCTGATCCGACTCCTCCTGGGTCAGTCCTGCTGTTGGATTCTCCTCCATGTACCTGTAGTAGCTCTCCTCGTCGTCCTCACCATCAATATCTTGTCTAAATCCTTTGGATTTGTCCTCCTTGAGCTCCTCCTCAGCTTGGGCTGCTTTGGTGCTGTTCTTTTTAACTTCTGCATCGATACCGGCCATGAATGCATCGAGTGGGTCCTCCTCGCTGTCACTGTCCGCTTGTTTTGTCTGGGCTTTTTGCATTCGATCGAATGTTGGGGAGCCTGGGGCTGGAATGTACTCCAGTGTCGATGTCTGAGCCTCGTCGTCGTCCTCAAAGTACCTGGATTTTTTGGATTAGTTAGCGGTAATTTGTGGAGTAATATCAGGTATGCTTATTGAAAGTTATCGAGGCGTACGATAATGATTGTCCAACCGGTCAGTAAAATTTGTTGACTCTTTAATCAAAATTTTCTAGACGTATGTATAATTTTTGTTAAAGATAGTGATTTTTATTATGCAAATGGATAATTTTTCCCGAACGTCGACACGTCGTCACACAACTACCATTCGGCGCGGTAATTTTTACAATAAAATTCTCTCTCTGTACAAATAAAGTAATTTGAAGTATTTCCTTGCTGAAATTTGAGTCCATTCAACCTCACACAATACAGTAAAGAAAATGAACAATCATTGGAGCTGTATGCCATTCATTGGACAGTCGTCCAAGTCGCTAATTTTACAGTTGAATTATGAACGAGATATTGGTCTACTCACTCTTCTTCAGTTTTGCTTCGTTTCTTTGGCATTCCCCAGCATGCAGAGAGTGCATTCTCAGTGATGGAATTCATGGTGTGATAGCCCTGCTTACTCAGCGAGGAATTATGCGATGGAGGTGGAATGTTAGCTCCAGTCCTCTTTGTCCCCGACATTTGGAAGCCAGTGAAGCCAAAGCCTTTCGGCTTATTACCACCTCCCCGATGATAACTCATCGTTCAACAACTGCTGCCTAAGTATAATCCAAATATATAGTTAGTTGCATATTGCGTGAGAGAAGTGTAGGCCAGGCTGAGGGCATTCAATGGCCACTTGTAGGAATGTGTTTTTTTTTGTAATAAATTATGTTTAATGAAAATGATAATGAAATTCAGATTGATTAGCCTTCACTTGTAGTAATCAGTCATGAATTTGTATTAACTGAGGTTATCTTTGAAAACTCCTTGAATTGAACAAATTATTTATTCTAGAAGGGAACTGAGCACTCTTTATTGATCGCTCTGATTGAGATGCACTTACACGTTTTTTGTGAAGGAAAAATACTTTGGAATGCTTGAGAACGAAGGAATATTAATTTTTCAATGAAATTTCCATGGCACTCGCAAAACCTGGGGGATTCGGTTGTTTTGGGTTGAGCTTCTCAGTCGGTCTGTCAGGTTTGTTGATGCTCCGGAGAGGTCGACAGTGGTCAATTCCATCCGGGCTTGTTAAGTGGCCATGTAACTTACCATCAGAGTAAAAATTTCAATCCCATTATTTTGTGTGGTGAAATTATTATTTTGGAGAGCACAAATTATTCGGGGCTGTGTAAGTTAATTAGTGAGAGCAAAAGAATTATTGAGGGCACAGAATGTCAGCATTGGCCACGGCCAGAAAAAAGTTTCTCAGAGTCGAAATGTATACATCAATTTGAACACACATGGTTTATACGCAAGAGGGAAGCACACTGCGTCGAACTACACAGGCGGCAATGTGCGCAGAAGTCTTGTCTATATTCAATTGCGCGCATGAGAGATTTTCACATCGGATAAAATACACTATAAATTTTACACAGTTGGTTTCTACACATGCACTCAGTAAATTAAAAATTAAACATAGCGGAAAGATTATTTTAGAAATTTGCAAATATCCTATATCGATGGAAAATGAGCTCAGCTTTCCAATGGAACAAACCCTGAGGCGATAGGATCAATAGTTTTCTAGATATTATCAAGAGTGCCGATTTTGGTAAAAACCGACTGGCTGGCCAGCTGGCCGGCCGAGAATGCCCACATCTTGGTTTTTTTTGACGGAAGGGGAGCCCTTTTGGGAGTTTTCGGCTGTTGTTCACCCTTTTTGGGCCTTTTTTCAGTATTTTCGATTTTTCTGCACGTTATCGTCGCTTTTCAGCTTTTTTAAAGCTTGAGAGGGTTCTAAGGGTTTCTAGTTTCGTGTTTGCGGCCTTTGGCATCGCTTCCAAGATATTTTCAGTCCTTTAGCGACTTTTAGGGTCCTTTTTTGAAATTTTTGGCACAAAACTGCCGATATCTTGAAAACTATCAGGCGTATCTCCAAAATTCGGACGGATTTGGAAAGCTGAGGAAATTTCCGATCGATATAGCCTCTCAGATTTTATTTTTAGTCATTTTTTGGCTCTTCGACTTTTTAATCTCTGGGCCCGTCCGATTTCAGCCATATTCGGTTGGCTGAATACATTCCTGGCGATATCTCAAAAACTTGCGACCGGGCTAATTAATTTATATTAATTAGGTTTAATTAGGGGGCCACAAATAAGCAAGAGGGGGTTCTGTTGGTAATAATGGTATATTTTAGAATCATTCCAACGGTACAGAGAATAGCAACGACTATCGGCCAAAGACTAGTGTCAGGGGACGGGGGGGAAGGCCAGGCAGCAAGCCGTACGCGGGACAGTTCTTTCGTGCAGCTAATTATTTATAATATGGTGACAACGGGGCTGACTACGGAAAACAATATAAAAAAGAAACAAGGGGCAAAACGACGGGCTCGCGGTTGGGGGGATGTAGTTGGATAGCGCGGAGAATGTTGCGCGGGAGAGAGGGGAAAGAACAAGGAACTCACTTTTGGCAGCAGCGGTGGAAACTCCGTTGAATCCGAAAACGGGTAAGGGCCTTCCTTCCAGGA
>JAPYZN010001811.1:0-18347 GCA_030522865.1 Psyttalia lounsburyi | reverse complement strand
TCCCACGAGTCAAAAACCACTTTTTTCACGAGTTACGAACATAATTTTTCATCTCAATGTGTCGAAAAAGTTACTTTTCCGACACAGCGTGATGAAAAAAATATTTCAATCCAATAAGTTACATCGAAAAATAGAATTCTGATGATTTTCAAAAATTCCCATTATTGTAATCGAGGAAATTGATGGAGGAATGAATAAATGCGCCACTTCACATATTTATTTGTTTTTTTTTCTCGTAATGAAGGATGTCCTTCGGTCTTTATGAGAGGTGGGAAAAAACAACATTAAATGAGCGATGAAAAATCTTGAGGCCTAGATTAATTTCACGTGTCATTTTTTTCCTCACTTTACGACGTAATCCACACGCACTCATCATTTCTGAAGACTTCATTATTTTTACCTTTCATTATCCTCTGAATCTACAAATACGCGAAGATACATAATATATATTCATATATTTTTGTTTATGTACATTTTGTACTTGAGTAAACATATAAAAGCACTTACATATCGTCGCATATGTTCATTCTAACACTTATAAGTAGATTAAATACATATTTATAAATAGACGTATTACACTAGATTCTTTTGTATTACAAATTTCACGTTCACCTCAGATTTTAGACGACTTTTGACTAGAAAAATTTGCAGCTCGCATTTTCTATTAGAATTCTTCAATATTTTAATGAAATGTATTAAAATAAGTCTTTGATTTTCACTTTTGGTCGAGATTTGTATCCCTCAGCTGTATCAATCCTAAACTAGAAACCATCAGATTTATCACTCTACCCTATTACAACCACGGAAACCAAAAAAAAAATCTTTCATTCAATCGTTGTAGTTTGTCGACAGTGCCCCAATAAAAGCCGAGGATAAAAAAATAAGCGAAGGGAGGATAATTACGATAATCTATTACGAATACAGATAAAACTCCAACTACAATAGAATACACAACAGCAACTAAATAAATGTCGTGAACCGAAAAAAGTATATATATATATATATATATATGCACAAAAATATCATGAAATCTCTCATTTAAATCGTATGAGGGCATTCCTATATTTGTAATATCATGGTGTAGGGAGGGATGAAGAAATGAGGGGAGGGAATAGCTTCTAAGACGCACTCCTTAAACCACCCATTACCATTCCTCAAGGAATCCCATCCAACGTCTAAAATCCAGTGCTCTTTGACTCTTGTACTATTTTTCCTCTCTTTCGTTTCCACCCTCTACAGATATGAATCGTGCTTTCCTCTTGCCATTTGCTGTACGTGGATATTCTTCTGAAAAGACCCTCAGCACAAGGAGAAAAAAAAACCGAGAAGGGGGAGGAAAAAAAGAAAAAACTTTTGCTGTGGTATAAAAATGAATGAAGGGAATGGCAGAGTCCATCTCTGCTGTTGTAACTACGTGAAATCTACTGTAACTTGCGGGGGGGGGGGGGGAGCGGTGGGGGGGGGGGGGGGGGGGGGGGGGGGGGGGGGGGGGGGGGGGGGGGGGGGGGGGGGGGGGGGGGGGAGAGAGAAGGGGTTTGGAGAGAGCTGGAGGAGGGCAAGAGTAGTGAATCGCAATTCTTTATTCGAATTTGTGTTTTTAAAAGAAGGAAGGGTGGTATGAAATATATCAAGCGATGTTAGCATGGAATAAGATTATTTTTAATATGTTTTCAACAACAACAGGTACAATAAATCAGTTTACCTGTAGTATACACGGTGGTCGTATCTGTCATTCGGCTTCTGTCTGACTTGTTCCCGTTAATATTTCCCCTCAAAAATTTTATTCACCTCAATTTCTTCATGTCCAACTAAATCCTCTCAATCTCACTCTATACGACTCTTCATCATCGTCGCAAAAAGCACTCTACCCCCCCTTCCCGCGTTCACTGTTTTTTTTTTTGTATTTCCTCGATTTTCTCTAATAAGATTAATTTCCCTTGAGAATAATCTCGTTTTTTGAATTCATTCAATAAATTACGGTTATAAACTACACATTTTTCTAGTGTCAGATTGGGCTATCTAGCGGTTTTGGTGGAACTCGGGAATATTTATTTTCCTCCAACGAGCAACAATCCTTGTCTCTGTATCACATACAAGGATAAGATATATTATTTGCAAATAACATTATTGTTTATTTATTGATGAAATAAATATGTTAATGTTTGCTCGAAGGAATGCATTGCAGGGCGAGCTTAGTTTAATGTGTACTACAATCGAAGCATTTGTTGACACATAAAATAATAACATGTATTACAAAAAACCAATAAATCAACTTATTACGCAAATATCGCTAAAACTTAGACATTATTGAATGATTACAATAAATAAATTACTACAAAATATGAGATTTGTTCATTCGCATTTGAAATATTGACTTTATCGTCGATAATCGCAATTGTAAAAAGGACTAGAATCATTTTATATTTTCACTGATTAAGCATTTTCGAGACTGAACAAATCTTTGTTAATAACATGGCACATCTGAAAATGAAAATAACTAAAATTTGAATATTCTACGATGTGAGTCTTTCATATTTTAAGTATACAAGCTAGTGATATTATTTTAA
The DNA here is from genome assembly GCA_030522865.1 of Psyttalia lounsburyi. Classification (NCBI taxonomy): domain Eukaryota; kingdom Metazoa; phylum Arthropoda; class Insecta; order Hymenoptera; family Braconidae; genus Psyttalia; species Psyttalia lounsburyi. The sequence goes on along the minus strand of JAPYZN010001811.1, from coordinate 15,780 downwards.
GTTACCTTCATCATTTATCACGTGAGATAATATCATTTCTACTCACTACAGACTACATTATTCATCTCTTTTACCAGTGAGACTGCGAGGAATCTCTCGATATGATATTATTCATTACCACTCTTAGTGGAAATTATTACATTTTGTAATGATTGAGATTCCTCTCCTCTCCTTTATCTAAGTGCGACACTACAATCGACAACGCGTGTAATGTTTACTTGAAATGTATTTTCTTTAGCTAGGGTTTTTTTTTTTCTTCTAATTAGACTTGCTAAAGCTTAATCACTCATTATCATTTATTTACAAAAAAATCTCTTATGCTCTTAGGCACATGGGGAAAATAATGAGGGATTATTCTAGGTGAAAAGGGAATTGGGGAGAAAACTTTGCTACTATTTCTCAAGACTCTCACTCCCCCTTTGAGAGGGAAAAACCCTAGGATCTTATTATCCTGAGTAAGAAGGATCAAATAAAACGTGACAGAAAAACGAGCCTCAACGAGCACTGGGATGAGATTGAAAAAATATATTATATCTTATTCAATAATTATGATTTTTTTTTTGTTTTTTTTTTTCTCCATATGTTTAAAAGTTCCTCATTATTTACAGGCACGTGAAGTGTCAATGTTCATTATTCAGATGAAGGGAGTTGATACTGTGGAATGTAAAGAGCTCAATTCATTCGACGACTAGAATTTTCAAATAATTAAATATTAAATTAAAATTAAATGTTCAATATAATCGAACAACATTATTTCTATCTCCCTTAATCCTCTCTGAGAATGAATAAAATCAAATTCACGTGAAATATATTTACAATGAATCTCATCAGGTTTCACTTTAACAATACAGAAATTCTCTTCAATAATACACCTCCAAAATTGATAAGTCTTATTAAGTGATGGGTGGTAGATTAGAGTGAGGGGAATTATACAATTCGAACAGATTATTATCGATTGCATTGTAATTCACTGGATTTCAGTACTGAATCTCAGCGTACCAGACCAATTGACTATTATTTGTCATTTAACATTAGTACCTCACTTGAGAGTTTATTTGTACCCTCAAGTAATTGCTTCACCCCATGTTGACTTGCCAGTGGTACATTCCAAAGTAACTGCACTGTATCCAATGAATTGAATTAACTGGGCTCGCCACCCAGACAAATCCTTACTGTCTAAAGCGTGAAACCCGTTGATTATTATTTTCTCTCTTTCTCATTTTCATGTAATCGTACTGGAAGAACAAGACCCGGTCATAAATAACCGGCTTAATTATTATTTCTCATGATTCATCAATTATTCTTCTCATTAATCATTTCTAATAATTATTAAAAGGAAAGGCGTGGGTCCCATGTCCAAAGTGCCTCGAAAATCTCGCACTAAATTGTTTTTTTTTCCATAGTTTCTCATCAAAATTCAACTCTATCTCTCCATTCAATGGACTCTATCAACGCGAATACCTACATTAGTACTTTTTTTAAAAAAATCATTTACATTGTCAGTCATATGATTTTTTTTCCCATTAATAATGGGTGAATAATGTAATGAAAAAAGAAAAGACAGGATACGTCTATAGTTTATCTCTTAAAGGCTAAATTGCATGCCATCAAGTGCCAAAAACATAAACCAATTGAGGCGAATGTCTCTGCATAGTTAGTGCAATTGTTCTTTTACACATGCAATGTGCACTCCAGTACAATATCTAGAATTCCTGGCCCTTGGCCAGAACATTTCAACAGCAATTCCTGGATGATCACACATACACACAATGTTATACGATTTTAGAAGATACATCTACACATTATACAGGGAACACATGGCGCAGAGTATGGAGAAAAGTAAAATGATTGTAATGGTACTAGCGAAGTTGTGCCAACAGGTTGAAGGTCTGCCTCTCATCCTCCTCTCCTCTACTCATCATAATCCGTACAATTTCTCGACATCTGTTATTTAGAAATTAGTCTTTTTTTTTTATTCCCCCACCTCCGTCATTTCCGTGTCCTTTGATCCGTGCTTCTGTCTCTCTAGTGAATTAATACCAACAAGAAGATGCCAGTCTGATGTATTATCTAGACAATGACCTGATATACCTATTTCGAAGCCAACTACATTCACCTACAGTCTACGTGTCCTTTGGAAAGAAAATTTAATTAAATTCTTACCTGATGATGAGGAAGATCATCTCGATGTGTAGGAAGCACTCTCTTGTCGTCAGGTGTACCAGAATTTTCATACACTCGTTTAAAATTTTGCTTTCATTTTGTTTGTTTCATAATTTTGAGGAGCTATTAAGGCACTCGGGTAAGTACAAAGAGTCAGGGGAATTATTGGAATATTCCTCATTTCTATCAAATTACTAGAGCCTACTTTACCTCCAAAAAGCTTTCTTGTAGAGCATAATGAAAGTCTATTGACACATATAAGATACTTGTTGATTTCACTCCAATTAAACTCTGATACTGATGAACTGGATATGTACAGGGGTTGGGAGGCTCATGGATTGGGGAGGGGATGACGGATTGAGCTGATAATTCAGGTTTTGCTGGTTAGAGGTGCCGGAGAGTCTAGCTAATGCATGCTCTACACAATTTCTGCTGGTGTACACTTTAGACCGCACTTTTTTTTTTCATTGTGAAATAAAGATAATAAAACACAGAAAATAAAAACTAAAGAGAAATTCAAGGGTCCCCAGTTGCAGCTCGTGGTTGGTCTAGTGCACTTTTTGTGCTTGAGAATCCACTCAAGGGCTCTAAGAATCATGTGTTATAATGAGATGATAAGGGTGAAAAAAAAGGGAGGGGGGCAAGTGCTTTTGTTTTTCCCCTCAAAATGCAATTAAGAATAAATGAGTTTAGTAAATGAACCAACCGGAGTGCAACGTGGAACGAGATCGGGAATTGGGAGAGGAGGGGCTCTTTATCGGGCTAATTACAAGCTCAATATTAATAAGCCAATTAGCTCCGACTGAAACCCTGGAGATATTTCTACTTAGCGTTGAAGAAGGGATAAAATAATGAAATAGAAGATTTAAAAACAATATTCAAATCAGTATCTTAAAATAAGGGGGATAAAAAAAAGACATGAACAGAGAGTTAGATCTATGCTTACTAATTACAGATAGATAATCCATTTTTAGAGGAGTATTTTTTGGGGAGGTGGTAAAAGATGATACAAGGGATGATACACAAAGAGGTTAGCTACCAGTTGTAAACGACTACTTTATTGGCAATTTCACTAGGCATTTATCTAATCTAAGATTTTTCTTCATCAACTTTTCTCTTAATTGTCATGTATTACTGTGTTATGCATGGTTTGAGAATTTTCATGTGTGTGTTAACTCCAAGTTATGTCAATAATAGTGTTCGTTTCTCTCATTTCGTTGGAATTGAGACGCGTTACGTCCTCGAAGGGCTGTGAATATAATCCCCTTCGGTGTTTATATTCTATCAAATTTCGCCTAATAAAGATGGCCAAATGTGATTTGAGCTTAATTGAATTAACAGAATACACGGGGATTACTGGTATGTGTATACGTGAATGGATATAAGTTAGTGGATATACTGTGGAAGCACGAAGAATGCGGACAAGTTTAGCGTTCGATCCTTCGAGGGTGTCCCGAAGTAAATCGACGCGCGCAGCAATCGAGGGATGATGCCTAGCTAGTCCCCCTTGCAATGCTTGCAGGAGACACCCGTTGAAACGATCGATCGGTAGACGACAGAGTAGGATAGAAAATTTAGAGGAGGATCACAGACCAACTAAAACCAAACCCCCCCCCCCAATCGCCCCCCCCCCCCCCCCCGTATTCACAACCCCTCGAGGACGTGTGTTCTCTTCTGTACACAAATGCTCGCCTCGTACTGCTTTCACGTGCAGAACGATCAGATGTCATTTTTTTTCTCTCCCCCTTTGCTTATCATATCTTTAAGCTTATCCCCTCGTTCTGCATGCGAAATTTGGGCGTGACACTTTATGAATTCTTAACGAGAGCTAAATATTTGTATCATTGCTAATACTTGGTTAATTATTTTGCCGGTGTGAGCCTCACGTTTTAATAACAGAGTGATGTTTTGGCGTACATGTAGAGTTCTGTTTGGTTTTGATAATCTCGGTAATAATGGCATTATGACAATACTACTAACAATAACAAGGCTTGATGCACAATCATAATTAATAATAGTTGTTGATATTCTGATTGCAATGTACGATCACTGGTTATTATGAATTCACATGTTGCAGATCACTACAGTATTCGCCGTTGTTTTTCATTTCAATGGTTACTTTTTTTTTTTTTCTGTTTGCTGATGGCAAATTCGTGAGGTTACAGGTTACTGAGATTAACTGACAATTTAATGCTCAATCACACCGACAAATATCAAATCGACACGAATTATTTGTTTATCGTTTAACGCGAACCAACGAAACTTGTAACGTCAAGAATAGTGAGAAATTATAGAGTGAATAGAAAAAGAAGACTAATAATTTTGAGGAGAATCATCAACCAGCATGCTTCATCTAATGTAAACATTGTATATAAATAAATCATGTATCACATGATAATTCATACTCTCAAATACTAGTGGATGGTTAGCGTTCAAAAAACTAAACTACGCATTACTGTTAACATTCGCTAGTCAATATTATCCCGAATGTACAAAGAATCTTATGAATGGAGAGGTATTGTTATGTACTATTTTCTTTTTGTATTTTTTTTTTTTTTTTTTTTTTCTCTTCATTTTTTTTTCCACAGGAGCTCCACGGGAATCTACAGATTGTGAAAAAATTTATAATGCAAGTGTCTACCAATGGCCGTTGAAATTAAAAAAAAAACAAACAAAAAAGACTTTAACCTACATGCTCGTCATGTCTCATGGTCAATGCGCCTTCTACCATCAAAAAAATTGGAATTTTTTTTTATCTTCTCAACTAAGCACTCGTACACGCGACTCACACACTCACGCTTATTTCCTCCTGTAAATTACTTTTTTTTCTGTTTTTTTTTTGTTGTTTTTCTCACTCTCATGTCAGTCTTGCTGATAAGCAAAGACCATAAGTACGCATCATATTAAATGACAATATTCAAGAATATATGTTAAATATAAATTAATAATACTCGTGGGGTGTCGCGAGTAACAATATTTGTTTTTACTCTTAACTTACGACGAAATTTATATTGAATATCACTCGCATGTTATTAATCCTCCCAATATTTCGTGAAATTTCGTATTACTAGAGATATTATTTATCATTTCTCCCCTTTAATCATCACCATTTGAACAACGGAAATGATGAGTCTTGCATATCCTCACTCATTAGTCCATTAAATTATAATGATAATTAACTTATAGAGACATATACAAATTTCTGTATATGCTACTCGTATTTTATGCTGCTTCATCATAATTTCCGACTTCAATGAGTTGAGTAATTCACTTATTGCTCGATATATCTCAAATTTGACTTGTCTCATTTTTCTCACTCATAAAACTTTTCCTCTCCTTATCTCATTATTATTCGGCTCTCAAGTGAGAACACATTTCAGTCCAAAATTTTAGAAAAAGATTTAATCATTATGAGTGTGAAAAAATCACACGTGTTAACTTATTCACATATCTATTATCTCTCTTGAGCTAATCTCAATGTGGATTTTATCATTAGAATAATTATCCTGTATTCTTGTATCGCTTTCGCGTCACTTAAGTTCCTATTGAGTATCCTTAATGATTGAATAACTATGAAATAGGATTCACGCGCGACCCGGCACACGCCAATCAATATAATACGTCCTGGTGCATTTTCACATACGCGAGATTATTATTTTATTATTATTATTTTTTTTCAACTTCTAATTCAACTTCTCATTATTCAGCTTTTTCCTGTCCTTCTTTTCCATTCCTTCTAGTAATATTGTTCTTACCCTAATTATTCAATCGCTTTTAATCATTTTACTTTGTAAACGATGGCTATTCTTTCATACGCCATGGAGAGCAGAGAAATATTGTCTTCCATTACTCGAAAAAAAAATATATTTTTAATATGCATATTACTTATTAATAAGTATTGACAGCCCGTCGATCTTCTTTCTTATTTTCTTTCACATTGAATTAATTATCAAGAAGTCGATTTCATTATTATCTGATTATTACCGAAAACAATTGAAGTCTAATCGGCGGGAGAGGGGGGGCCGGGGAAGCATCGAGTGGGAAAAGAGTATTGTTTAAATAAATGAGTATTGCGTTAATATCTTCTTAACTTACTCAAGAACACATTTCGGATTGATATTTCGCGGCATTGCGATGCTCGAAGAATATCAACGAAATCGATTTACTCAAGATAAAAAAAAATCTAATCATCTTCCTCGCAAACAACGAACCGATGCGCAAGCAGCGCCGATAAAACGATCGAGAAATAAAGATAATAAAAAATAAAAATTGTTAATGGCTGAAGAAGCCGAAATCGCGCAGATGAAGAGAGATCGATTGAACATATATTTAATAAATGAAAGGAGTGTTAAGGACGGTACAAAGAGAATAATATAAATAATAAAAAAAAAAAGAGAGAAAAAAATCAGACTTGCATTCATCTGGCTTGACATCTTCCAAGATTGAATTTAACATGCACATCCTGTTCCATTATTTCCGGGGCAATCTCTTTGACAATTTACATTGTCACCCCATTCTCCAACAGTCCCACTATCCAAAGCTCTCGATGAAAGATCCAGGTGGTACTGCCTCCCATTAATTATCCCCAACTGAATGAAAATTTAAACGTACATTCCCATACCGTACATGGAGCCCCAGTCAACACCCTGGAAGCTCGACATATCGACATTTGTCAGTGAATAACCCTGATAGGGATTGCCCGGCGGTGCACCAGCCTGCGGTTGAGCTGCCGTGGCTGTTGTAGGTGGCGCTGGTGCTGTTGGTGGAGCTGTTGCAACGGCAGTTGGAATGGGATATGGTGCATATCTGTATGCCGACAATGCTGGATAACTGCTGGCAAATAATTTTCCATAACCAGCGACAGCATTTTGCACTTGTGCAGCAGCGGCCGCTGCTGCTGCTGCCTGCACCTGGGCCTGTGCCTGGGCAGCAACAAATTGCGATGCTGTGGCAACTTGCAACTGCGGCTGAGGCGCCAAACGAACACCCAGTGCTCCCAATACAACACGCTTACCAAGTGCAAGAGCACTCTGCTGCACTGCCTCCTTGGGCTGTGCCTTTTTGCACTCAACTTTTTTATTCTTAATCGTGTGAAAGTGAATTTCACAGACACGATCGACAACGTCCTCATTCTCAAACGTTACAAAACCAAAGCCACGGTGTCGCTTTGTTTGCTGATCCATCAGCATCACCGTCTCCTCGACTTTGCCAAATTGATTGAAGTATGCTTTAACCTCATCACTACTCGTATCTTGGCTCACACCGCCCACAAATATCTTCTTCGTTCGATTAGCCTGTTTAGCCCGATTCTTTGGCGTCGCGTGTTTGGGATCTATCTTCTTGCCGTCCAGTGTGTGAATTGGACATTTTAGGACTTTGTCGACACTCCCAGGCTCGGCAAATGTGATGAAACCGAAACCTCGACTCCGCTGTACAAATTTTTATTCAACAAATTGTTAATAAATGCATTATGGATTGGGGGGGGGGATTTTTTTTGTTCTTTTCCACCTAGGGACCGTGTATGAAGCATGAATATTTACAAATGCGCATGCAAATTACGGTGGCCTTTTGATGGTAACGCGAGTGTAGGACTCCGAGCTGAGCTTTCAATTCGATATCCAAATCTCATGCACGGTCCCCGTTACTGGGTAAGCAGAGTAATAGATAGACGGTTAATGATCGCTCGAGGTTCGAGAGATCAAAAATCAATAAAGCAGCTGAAGAAGCTAATGATGAGATCTATATCTGAGGATAAATGTGGGGCAGAAAAACTGGGTATTTTAAGGTGACTACTAAGTCGCTAATTTTCCAAATATCGAGAAACATAAATAAACCAAGTTAATTGAATAAAGTGCCGAAATAAAAGGAAAGGAACGAATGATAAGAATTCCTAGGTATAATGAGATTGTAGAATTGGAGATTCTTTATCATATTATCAGTAAAATATTATAATAAAATATTTAAAAATCGTCCATCTTTTTCTCTGCTCACCCACCACATGTCGTTAATTATTTACAAACCTGCGTGACTGGATCCTTCATTATTAATACATCAGTCACAGTTCCAAACATTCCAAAGTACTCCCGCAACTTTTCACTACTCGTCTGCCACGACAAGCCACCGACAAATAATTTTCCTGGCGCTGGATCTCCACTGTTTGGTGTACTCCTGCCGGAGCTACCTGAATGGCTACCGTTTATTGGCACTAGGGTATTGTGAAAATCGTGGTCCAATGCACCATTCGCTGCCTCCATACCAGCGCTGAAACACAAATAGACAAACATTTTATTCATACAGGATCATATTTATCCGTGCATTTGTGTTAATGAAATAATAATAAATCATAATTTGAATATCTATATCCAATTAATCCAAGTGCACTATGTATTTTGTTACAGTGAGAGTTAAATATTTCCAACTAAACTAACATAGCCAAATAATAATTGTATCAAAGATAAATGTACTTTAACTGTATATTCCTTTTGTGGAACATCAATTGTTGTTGCAGGTTTTACCACTGTTGGCTATTCAAGTGGGTGCACTGGGTGGCATGTTATTCATGATTTATCATAGAACATTTGTTACGACCATCGACGTACAGTGAGTTCATCATTACATTCTTCTTCATTATGAGTAAGGAAAAATCGAATAATAATTATGATTGGCTGTGGTAGGCTGGGATATCAACGCTGGGAAATGGAGTCCAAGCCGAGATTCATTGACCTGAGAAATCCTCGCTCGCTCAAGGTAAAAATTACCAGGAAAAAAACCATAATAACATTAATAAAAAAATTGTCAAAACATAATGGGCAAAGGGCAATTCACACAAGTTCATCGGAAATGGCGAGGAAAACGAGAAAACGGCAATGATCGAATTATCTCGGCTACCACCGGATAATCAGCTTCCTCTTCGCCCCCCCCAATATCCGTTGTCTTGCAGTATAACGCCAGGTGAACGATACTTTCAGCGAAGGTTAATTAACTCGGGTAGCCAATAATTCATTGAATCCCTCTGACATTTCCATTATACAATGCCTCCACCGGCCCCAAGTGAGAGTGAATGCCCGCAAAAAGAACTGTTCAATTCCGACTGAAGTCAGAGGACTTCAGCTCAAGCATTTGGAAAATGAAATATGTAAAAAACAAAAAAAAAAAAGCGAAAAAGAAAAAAAAGGCATAAAGTGCAGAGTTTGAAGGGCCATCGTGATGTTTAGAGCTGTTAAAAAGAGAGGCCAGAGGAGGTCGGTCTAACGAAGGTCCGAGCGTCTTGGAAGTACGAGTGCTTGAAAAAAGCTAACTCGGACTCTTCCGAGTATACGAGACCGACGACTGTATTCACTGTCGGCCCGATGTTGCGCGCACAGGCCGAGCCGAGAGTGAGAGAACGCGCAGCTGGTGGATCAATACACCCTCCTTTACTCCGTACACCAGCCCCTCAGTAAAAAATCCCACCCACCCTCCTCCACCCCCTCCCCATTATATACATTGGAACCGAGTTGCTACCTCGTTGGCCGCTTGGGGGTGTCGCGTTCCGTTCTCTTCCTGACGCTCTCTCCCTCTTTCTCATCCACAAAATGCTGGCCCTCTCCCACCCGCACACTCAATCCCCTCACCCTCATTTTTCAACCCCCTAACCCCTCTAGCCGATGGGGAGAAGAGAAAGAGAGAGAGAGAGCGGCGCTCCCTCCGTTGCCAGGACGTTGTCGGCCAGCGATGGGCCAGTGGTGGGGGACGAGGTGAGGCAGGGGTGCGCACGGGGTGCGGAGGCGCCGTCGCCAGCGAGCGACGCAGTGCCGTCGGGACGCTCGACCGAGTCGCTTTCTAATTCACCTCAACGTTCACCGAGTAGACAACGAAATTGCGGGCTCCATCAATTTTCAATCGCGAATTAACGAATTATCACGATTTGCCATTGCTCTTTATTACACATTTTTCTTTGTTTGTTTTTCATATATATATATTTATTTCGCTGATAATCTCACTTTGGGACACGATTAATGTGTGACTGACAGCGCCGCAGGTATGATAACACTGGATGGACTTCAACTCGAAGAGTTCGGTGTCTGGAATATTGTCCTATCACAGCAGTACGCCTTCTCAAGTTACTGGTGTGATGGGACATTGTCCTGGATGCTGTGACATAGCAACGTGAGACATCTTCGAGGCATTCAGCGTTTAAATGAGTTGTAATAATTGCGACGAGTGTTAATCAGTGGTGGAACGTGCAATTGGAAAAAAATAATGAGGAATTAATGTAGGGAGGCATTTAAAACATTGACAAATCGTTCGAGTTATCATGATAAATACTGTGTGTCTGGTAGCGAGTAAATGTTTAATCTGTGTATGTGTGAGAATTGAGAGAATGTTAGGAGGTTTGGGGGACGAAGGGAGACAAGGAGTTAGGGACACTACCATTTCACCCCCTACGTCCAACTCGGAAAAGCACGACTTTCACCGAGCACGCGCTCCACCCACATAAATTAAATGGATGGAATAATAGTGAGGAGGCGAAAGTTGCCGAGTGCTTGGGCAAAATCAGGCAGAATGGGCTTTACGCTGTTGTAACGGGCGAACACCCGGGGGTTGGCTTGATGTGGGGACACTTCGTTCTGTCCTCAAGAGGCGCTGGCGAATGTGGAGAATGGAAATATAATGAGCGGAAAAACAATATTAAATATGGAAAAAGATAAATGAAAGTAAGGAGAGAGAGAGATGGAGAGTGGCGCATAGAAAAGGGCCACGTTGACTCGGACGTCGAGGTGAAACGTTTTGCCGGTCGATGGGGGAGCAGCTTCCGGTCGATAGAGGCGCGGCGCTCAACCGCCCTGCAATCTCTTTCCCTCATTTCTACTCTGAAAATGTCTCGCGAAAGAGTAAATAAGAGGAGGTTAATTAATCCCGCATTGGTGGGGACCTCAACCAGTGACTTTCGTGATGCACCCGTCGAGTATTGATTTTGTGTCACATGAAAAATCATTGAAATCCAACAAATGGAGGAGAGAACGAGGATGAAGGACACGTGTGGCTTTTAGCTAATCTAACGGGCTCTCGTCTCAATGGATTTCACGCCATTATTATTATTTTTTTTCTTTCTGTCGACAATTTGGAATTGACAATCGGCGGATTTACAATTGCCACGATAATGTGAAGTGAAAGTAATTGTGGATGATATTTTGTTCGAGATGAGGGGGTGAATTACTCGGGATGTACCAGAAATGGGTTGGTCACACGAGTGGAGGGGTGAAATGAGGAAACGTGTATTGAGGGGTGGAAGAAGCAACCTTTTGTTGAGGGCACGCCCGCCAGATGGCAACAATAGGCGGGTGCCCCTCCGCCCCCCCTCGCCCTCCTCACCAACACAGTTTCAGTGGAAGGAGAAACAATTTTTCCGATTTTTCCATTATTTGGATAATCGAGAGAGACATTTGCATTATTATCAACGAAGAATGTGGAATTAACTTTTCAATGAGTCAATGAAAAACGTGAGAGACTTATTTGTGTAGCAATGCCATAATTTTAGATGTCTGTAGATAGTAGAACATTTTTTGGTGAACCAGGGGGAACAAAAAAAAATACAATTATATCAATAAATTGCCTATTTTTTTAAATTAAATATCAGTAGAGATGTTCTAGGCACTTGTATTTAATTGACTAGTGATTTATTTAATTCAACACTTTTATATTGATTTCGTGGGAGACTTTGTACGTGTGGTTTATGATTATTTGATATTATAGATGTAGATGAGTATTCATAGGAATTACACAGAGAATATTTCCATAATCTGCTGATAATTTTGTTGTTGCTTGAATAAATATTTACACCCAAATATCACTCATTTTCATTAGCTGAGAATATATATATTGCACTTTGTTGGCTATTGAGGTTGAGGATAGGCGTGTTTGTCACGTCAATTTATTTGAATTTTCACGGTAAAGTTGTTCATTAAGCACGCGTGAAGACACGTAGGTATGGATATTAGCGATGTGAATGCCACTGTCTGTTGCCCTGTCCCCTAACCCCTTTTTTTTTACCCCACGAGAGTTAGAAAACGCTCGTTAAAATCTAGTCGAAATGTAAATTGAAAGTGTCTGTTGGGATTTGTATTTTCCCCTTTTCGTGAACGCACAGGGAAATTGAACAGCGTTTTTCAACTCAGCGGGAGAGGGATTATTCGCGTGAAATTGAATCGAAAGGGCTTTATTCAATTTCTTAGTGAATCTCGGGCGATGGCGAAGACAGAGATAAATTGAAAAGCTTCAAAATAATTTGCAAATCAGGGATACACTTTTTTCTTTTTTCTTTGTCAATCCTATTTTACTGAGTCACATTTATATTGTTCTCTCTTGCTGGCCTATCTTTATTCTCCAGTGATAGGTTATTGGATCAATACGAGGGGCTCCAATTAATTGACAGGGGCTTGCCCGCCCTCGACAGATGGTCAACGAAAAACAGTACATGCACTGGTGTGTAAAAGCTCGGAATCAACGCGAATCGTGAATTGTAGTGAAACTATTTACTTTTTATTTGGTTTGCCGATAACGGGACGAGCGTTGTTGAGACATTGGAAGAAGGCAAATCTCAAGTTGAAGACAATTAGTTCGATAATTATTTGATTCTTTGAGTTTTTTTTCCCCCATTTTTATTCGATTGTTCTCTTCATTGCCCACTTAAAACTGTCGAGTTCAATGGTATTTTTATATGAAAATCTCTGTAACGCGATGATTCGCATTATTCCCTCTCACTATAACAAAAATATTGTCTCCGGAATCGAGGTAAGGGGGAGAAATTTGTTGACATTTTTAAAGAAAAATATTACTTTTTCGTGTAATTTTTTCTCATGAATTGGATTTTATTGGTACTAAATATTGTTCGCTGGGGAAATTAAAAATGAAGATTTTTTTCTAGTTATCGCACTCTAATGACACATTTTCGATTGTTAAGAATAATAAATGAAAGAAATTGCGAGAATTCTCGAGAAACTATTCCCAAATCTCAAGTCGAAGATAATTAGTTCGGCAATTCTTCGATCCCTCTTTATTTTCCTTTCTCATTCGGTTATCCTCATCATTATCCAATTAAACCTCTCGAGTTCAACGCTATTCTCGAATGAGAAGTACTCGATAATTCCGATAATTTTCCTTCCTCATTTCATTCTCAAGAAATATTTTCTCCTGGAATGAATTATGAGGTGAATCACCCCGGGAGAATATTTTCATTGCGACATAAAAGATGCGGAAAAAAATCCAAAATATGATTTTCGTTATTTTGGCTCCTCTACTGAAACGTATTTTTTAAAATAAGATTGATAATTTTTCAACAAATGAGGGGGTTTTCTTCGCAAAGTCACCCCTTCTGCTCGATATTTGGAAATTTTTTTCCAGAATACCATTCAACTTAAAAAATCAAAATTTTTTTTCGTCGTTTTATTCATCGACTAATAAACTTCCGCGTTTTTCGTAATTAAATTAAAAAAATATATTCAGGATATGTTTATAAGTTAAATTAAGCGGGGATAGTGTCGATCTTTAAAATCAGATTCACAAGGGAAAATTACGTAGAGAATTATAATTAAAAAATGTCTTCCTCGAAAAATGAAAAAGTTCATTTCGCGTGTTAAGCTCCCGCTAAAACTCGGCTCATTTCCACCGCCAGCTTATATTTGACATTTTACAGATGAAAATCCGGGATGCGACTTTATCTCGCTACCAAAATGAGAATAGAATCTGGTGAAAAATTGGCCAGCCGGGGAATTCACGTGGAAAATAATTATTTCGGTAAATCTTGAGTTATTTTTTTCCTCGGTAATTGCGGTATTTCTCTTTATCTCCCAATTGAATCTCTAGAGATATTTGATTCTATTATTAAATAACAAGTTCTCGATAATTATTATAATGTCCCTCTACTAAATAATTCTCAAGAAACGCTTTCTCCTGATTTCAGTGAAAGCCAGACTCATTGTGATAGTAATTAGTTCTTCAATTCTTCAGCCACTTATCGGGTCAGAATAGTCATTTAATTGTCCTCATCATTCCTCAGTGTAACCTCTCGGATTAACCACTGATTTTTAAATGAGACATTTTCAATAATTGATTTCATGCACTTCGGAATGAAGTTCAAGTACAACTCATTCCGATCCTCAAATGACAATTGATTAATTTTCCCAAGTGAAAACCCGACGCGGATCGCCATCTCGCGGTCAAAATGCGAGCCGAAGCTTGTGAAAAACTAGGAAACTCTAGTGTTTCGCCGGGAAAATTCGGGAAATTGTTACCGTCGGTAGCTGAAACCAGGTTCTAGAACTGCATTACCGGCCGCCACCTACGCCACTGATCGACCCGATATCTGCGTTGCCAACTGGACTGACTCCTTCAATAAACTCTCAATGGCAATGCTCCCCAGAATCGATTTATTCCCTTTAACAATTACGTCCGTCGAGAAAGCCATGGGCAAGGAGTTGCGTTGTTTCTATGAAATTCTTATAGTCTGCGGTTTACTCATTTGCTGAATGCCACCAGTCGCCCTTTCCCCGATCCCTCTCCTCGCCGGACAGGAATCAAAGCTAATAACTCGAGGCTCACCCGAATAGAATTTCGAAACTAAATGCCAGAACTTTGATAACGTTTTGACTCGATTAAAACAAATTTAATTTTCTAATATACCGGTTAGAAATTCGGCTTTGCCGGCCATCCAAGTCCTAATTTGACAATTACTCGAGAGTTTTGCGGGCGAAATTGATTGCAAACGGGACGAATTTGTTATTAAAATTTTGTCTGTGCAAAGAGAGCGAGTGCATTGCTTATCGCTATCTAAAATAGGCACTTGATCGGCGACAATGTATGCCCAATCATGGATCTCTGATGTAGAATTCATTAAACTGAGACCCCTCGTTCACAGTGCGCCTGTCTTATCGCGACCATCTCTTTTGATTACACCGGTCTGGTCACAGTGAACAATTTTTTTTTCCATTCTCTGGAGTGGATGACTAACGTCCCTCCTCTCATTCAAGTATTTTTCTCGCCGGACCAACCACGAAAGATGATTTAACATTTCCAGGGAACACTCGAGATGAGTTTATTCCCGAGACTGAGGGAATTCAAATGGATTATATGCAATTCTATGAAAATCAGGGGTTGTCGTTTCCTGTTCACTCGTTAAGGATGTTTAGCCAAAATTCAAGTTTTAATAATTTTAGTCTGTCTCCAGTGAGATCATTTTTTAAAAATTTGAACACTTGATTTGTCAAGTGAGCGTTGAAACTTCAATGACATCTAGAATTGGCAAATTCATTACCCAAATTAAAGATCGCGTTCATATAAATTTTTAGTCAATTGAAGATTCGAGAAAGTTATTGCTTGAACTCTTAAAATACTCTGCTATTTTTATTTTTATGTGCACGTGAAAATTGCAATTCTATTGAATACACTAGCCATCAACTGTTATTTCAAACTAAAATATATGAAAATTTCATGTGAATGTGTGGACGTTGAAATTGAAGAGTAATTTTCTAAAATAGTATATTTCGTCCCTGGCGCCCGAAAATCCGCGATTCTAACCTCACTCCGTTCGATTAGATCGCGGTTTTCGGGGCCAGAGACGAAATAGTATATTTCGTAACA
>JAPYZN010001810.1:0-14441 GCA_030522865.1 Psyttalia lounsburyi | reverse complement strand
TACAAATATTTTATCTCTAGAATCAATAGATATAAAGATATTTATCATTTCACTCCGTTTTTTCTCATTTTTCGTGATCTCGATTATTTTTGTGAGATTGGTTTTTCGACGTCGGCAATGCTTCGAAGTGGCATTTATTATACGAGTGCTCTAGTGATGGAGAGGAAGAGAGATAGGAACAAAGTGGATAGACCAAACTGAGCCAATAGTGGCCCAGCGTCCGGTAGATCTGACCGTAGCCACCTATGGCGCAATCGACATTGCCGTCTCACATAGCCACTCAATCGACCGTAGATGACTGAGGTTAGACCTGCCAGTAACCAATCAGCGCCGTTTTCTGAAGTGAAGTGCAGTGTTAGAACTTGTTGCTTCTCTTTCCTCTATACCATCAACATGGACGGTGTTAACGGCGCTAATCCGTCTCGTCAATTCGTTGACGACGACGCCGATTTGGTAAGTCATTAACTATTTATTATTATTTCATCACGAAAATATGTAGGCAAATATGGTGCACCTTTAGAATAATTTTCTTTTTAACCCGTTTTAAGAGCGTAAATTCAGTTTGTGTTTGCATCTGTTTTTGGGGTTATTTTGATGCAACGATGGGGGGGAAAGTGCGGGCAACATTTGTCGTGAACTCGGTGAATTTTAGGGGCTAAATTCGGCTTAGATTCAATTAGAGAGTGCAAAATATAGAAAGAATAATTTTTTATTAATTGGATATTTTTTCAAGGGGTAAATTTACTTTGTACCAGGGGCGCCCCGATTCCCACAATTCTAACCTCGCTTCTTTCGGTTAAATCGTGGAATTCGGACCCTGTGACAAAATTCTGTATGCAACACGTGCATTTTGGATTTTTTTTGCTCTTGGGATTGTAACACTCGCCTTCAGCTCGTGCCACAACCCTCCCACGAGCAATAAAATCCAAAACGCACTGATTGAATAATATACGATTGTTTTGTGACCCTGAAATTCAATCTAAAAAGTTGAAAAAAAATCTTAAAAAATCAATATTTCCGAAAATAAGGGACCGATTAATTCGAGTTTTCATGATGTTCTTCACAACCTCTGATGATCCATACTATTTAAGATGGAAAAATCGATTTTTTACCGGTAGAAATTTTTTTTTTGAAACCTTTGCCAATGGATACCGGTCAAACCACGAGTAATATTCAAAAAATAAAAAAAGCACATTACTCGAGGGTGAAATATCTATGGAGTTGTGTGTGTTTTTTTGTTATTAATTTCTACCCTAAACTTCGTAATTACAAAAAAATGCAAATACTTTGCCAAGCTCTGACCACCGACTGGATCATCTAAATGCAATCAAACAAAAGTCATTTTTTTCTTCAAAGCATACTCTTGGTGATTTAGATGATCCAGTCGGTGGCTAGACCTTGGCAGAGTATTTGCATTTTTTTTTTAATTACGAAGTTTAGGGTGAAAATTAAAAAAAAAACACAACTCTCACCCAGATATTTCACGCTCGAATAACGTGCTTTTTTTATTTTTTGAGTATTCCTTGTGGTTTGACCGGTATCCATTGGCAAAGGTTTCAAAAAAAGAATTTCTACCGGTAAAAAATCGATTTTTCCACCTTAATTAGTATGGATCATCAGAGGTTGTGGAGAACATCATGAAAACTCGAATTAATCGGTCCCTTATTTTCGGAAATATTGATTTTTCAAGATTTTTTTTTCAACTTTTTAGATTGAATTTCAGGGTCACAAAACAATCCTAATTATCCAATCAGAGCGTTTTGGATTTTATTGCTCATGGGAGGGTTGTGGCACGAGCCGAAGGTGAATGTTACAAGAGCTTATTTTTGAGAGCTTTATTTTTGTCGATATTGAATTTTGATGATTTTTTTTTAACGTTTTAGGAATACTTTCAGGGTTATATTATTTTCGAGTATGATTGTTAAAGTTAGTGGCACTGCAAAAAAAATTTGTTCATGTAAGTAAATTTTCTTACGGGTAAAAATATACTATTTGGTTGTTTCTTTTTTAGAGAGGCTTGAGTCAAAATCAACCGCCACTACCGCCATCACCACCCCCCCAGCCTTCACCACCTCTAGAGCCAAGGGTTCTAAAACAACGTATGGAGCAGCTGGCACAGGATTTCAATGCTCTTCGCCGACAATTGCGTGTCAGTGAACGCAACGCCGGGGAACAGGATCCTGAGCAGCCAGGTCCAGCAGAGAGGGTCGAACCAGCTGATGGAGCCAGAGGTAGAGGTGGTAATGGAGCTCGGGGTAGAGGCTCTATTAGGGCCAAGCGAAGAGCTGGAAGGTTCCTGGGGGAACGCAATGCCAGGTATATATTTTATTTTATTATCAATAATATTGTCAGAGCATATATATTAAAAAAGAGGAGGAGAAAAAAATCGAAAACGGATTCATGTTAAGGACCGGGAGTAGAAATTTATCACCTCAAAATCACCGTCACCCATTATTAGTGAAATAATGATCAAATCATGAGTAAACATAATTTCCGACTTGCAGAAATCATGCACAGAGGTCGGAAGTTAGGTTTGCTTATGATTAAATAATTATTTTTCGTGTAATTGGTCATTCCGATTTCGAGGTTACGAACTATTATACCCAGGCCTTAATACGAATTTAACTAACTAAAAATAATCATTTTCTTTTGTTTAGGTATTGGAAGGGCCAATACAACACGCACAGGAGGCCTCCTCGTGGAGGAGGTGGTGTTTCTTTCAACTTCTATTACCGAGATTAGTAACGGTCTTCAATCTTGGCTCTATCCCTAACTAAAAGTAAGTGTTCCATTTATCCCAATGTTCATCAATGCCACAATAATAACTATGTAATAATAATAAAAATAATTGTTTTTACTTTTTTACAGGTTTCTATTTTTCTATTTTTTCATCCTCGTCTACTACGTGGAGGCTGTGACTCGGAGATATTACAGATACGCGGGCGCGTATCTATATTATAATTAAATATTAAAGTGATGTCGTAAAATATGTAGTCTCAAAATATAAGGTAACGTGAAACTTGTGATACAAAAAAATATGTGTAGATATAGTGTTGGGTAATGACCCGACTTCCTTTGGAGGGTTGGTGGAAAAAAATCGCAGATTCCGGAGAAAATGTAAAAAAAATAAAAATTTCAACGAATTTTTTTATTTTCAAGATTGAAATTTGACAGAAAAACGTTCAATTAAGATTTATTTTTGGTATTCTCTTTTTATCCTTCCCCTGAAATTTGATATAGAAAGAACAAGGAAACGATAAAAAGAGGACTCCAAAAATATATCTGAATTGAACGTTTTTCTGTCCAATTTCTATCTTTAAAATAAAAAAATCCGTTGAATAAATATTTTTTTAACATTTTTCCAGGAATCTGCGATTTTTTTCCCCATCGACCCTCCAAAGGAAGTCGGGTTGCCTAATACCCTGTATATATATATATAAATATCGAGTCTTTAAAAATAACGCAGAATTTTACATACAGTATTAACTTATTAGAGTATTAATGATTAACGTACTAAAGTATTAATGATTTGTTAACGATTTAGAGAATGAAAATAGAAAAAATATATATATCGTGTCTTTAAACAGAAACCAGTGAGCTGAAATGTCAATTATGAATATATGAAGGATGAAAGTTTATGTCTATTGTAATCATTTAAAAAATAGAAATAGAAAATGGAAATTGTAGAGACTTCAAAAATAAAAAAAAAGGGATATTGTAAAATCTATTGTCGAATATTTTTGTGAATGAATTTTCTGGAGTTTTTGTAGTTTTTAACATGGAGAAGTGAAGAAATTGTCTTCTAAGTAGTTTCTACAAACTCGGTGGAATTACTGTGGAATGGACATTTCCGGTTTATTGGTGATTTGGTGAAAATTAATTGGCAGAATAATTTGGGAATAATTTGGTCAATTTTAGGAAAGTAATTTCATAATTTAGGAAATCATTATTAATTAATAATGATTAAAAAACCGCCAGACCGTAAACTTGGCTAAACTTCACTAAAAGTTAAAAATTTTGATTGTAATCGATGCCGAAGAATTTGGGAATAATAAAGAAAAAATTTATTGTCCGCCAAGTCTACGGCGGTGTCCAAACCCGGAGAACTGGGCCTCTACTTTGGTCGGTCCACTTTGGTTCCGTACTCAGGGCTGTTTTACCAATGCATACGTACTTCACATAGTTCATGCGCCACCGCTACGAGATTTTGTGGTTGAACAAAATACATAGGGTCTGGCGATCTTCCCTTTTATCTCTGAATCTATGATATTGTTTGTACGTGTTCATGACGTGAATCTTCTGAAACAGTTCCTGAGTGAATTCTTCAATAAATCAGTGAAAATTTATCACTTTCGGTAAGCCGGTAGTGATGTTAGTTGTTGGAAGTGTGATAGCTTTTTTCTTGCAGCAGTTCGTGAGTCAATTACCGCTGTATGTTTATTAACCACCAAAAAATCAAAGGCCGTGTTTCTTGCTTTTTTGTTTCATCAGTAAAACAAGTGACATAAATTCAATGCGACTTTCTTGGTCAATTTTGGTACAAAGAAAGAAGTTAATTGTATATATTTCGAGATTTCAGGAGTTGGAGGCTCGGAGAAGTCCTGAAAGAGTGTTTTTTGCAGTTGATGGGGAGTATTTTGAATGGAGATCTCTATACAATGCATATATAACCTAACACAAATGCCTTTTATTTTTCCACCAGTATTCAAAATACTCTCCACCAGCTCCGAGAACTCTCTTTCAGCACTTTTCCGAGCCTCACACTCCTCAAATCTCCAAATATATGCAATTAACCTCTTTGTACCAAAATTGACCAAGAAACACGCATTGAATTCATGTCATCAGTTTTATCGACGAAACAAAAAAACAAGAAACACGACCTTTGATTTTTTAGTGGCTAATAAATATACAGCGCTAATTAACTCAGTAACTGGGGCGAGAAAAACGCTGTAAAAATATTTATTAATTACAGGGGATACAATCCAACGGTGGGTCTGACCGGGTGCGTTTGTGAGTTTCTAATCTAGAATTATTATTTCCCCTTCACTTTATCCTTTCTTCATTTCTTCCGTTTCATCTCTTGTTCTAGACTTCATCTCTCAATTTCTATAATTCATTTCGTTCTCCTATTACTTCTTCGCTATGACTTTTCTTGTCTATCTTTCATCTTTCCTTTTTCTCAATTTTTTTCCAGCTTTCTCTTGAACTGTCTCAAGTTATCTCTCCGACAGTTAATTTTTACATTAACTGTTTATAATATAGATTCAACTTTCAGAGAACTGTCGTATTTGTCAGCTAATTCTATCAGCTGTTTTCTATTACGTATCCAGCTTTTACAGAGCTGTTATATTTATCAGCTGATTTGAGCTGTTTATCTCCATATCCAGCTTTTACAGAGCTGACGTTTATATCAGCTAATTTCAGCTGTTTATCTTGACCACTGAGC
The DNA here is from genome assembly GCA_030522865.1 of Psyttalia lounsburyi. NCBI lineage: Eukaryota > Metazoa > Arthropoda > Insecta > Hymenoptera > Braconidae > Psyttalia > Psyttalia lounsburyi. The sequence goes on along the minus strand of JAPYZN010001810.1, from coordinate 8,995 downwards.
AAGACATCAGCTATTTTTTTTCAAGCTGTTTCAAATAAAAATAAAATATATCCAGCTTATAAAAAGCTGTGGTTTTATCAGCTGATCCTAGCTGCATTTTGCGACAAGTCACATTATCATCAGCTCTTTCTTTTCAGTTAAGATCTTCTTGCAGCGCAAGAAGTTTTCAGTACCTTTTTTTGTTACTGTTACAGAACACCAGTTATTTTCAGCTGATTCAAGTTGTTTTTGCAGTGATAAGTTCGTTGCGGTTGATCTTTATATCTCATCATATTTTGTAAGATCTTGTTGATTTATCATTGTTGAATAAATAATCATTCTATATACATATATTGATTGAATTTGAATTTCTTCCCAAAAAACCATGTCTAGATTTAAGCGTGAAGTCATAGTAGCAAATGGTAATGATGGTTGGTTGTCAGATGATGAAATCGATCACTTTGCCCGTCTACTGAATCAACAATTCGAATTCGAATTTCGTGATATGTGGAAACTTCTGATTCCAGAATTCATGGAACCGATCAATCCTTATAAAAAACATATTCATCTACTGCATAGTTTAAGTGGCGACTATTCTATGGCGAATGCTTGGCAAATGCAAGGTGGACATTGGATTTGCACATGGTTTGACACTAAGTTTGTTTATGTATATGATTCTTCAAATGCATATACGCTGAAAGATTGTCATAAACGGTTTCTACGGGCTTTATATCCTTCGTTCATTATTAATAACTCGACTGTTAAGTTCTGCAAAGTTCAACAGCAACAGAATGCTTTCGATTGTGGAGTTTTTGCCATCGCTTTTGCAGTTTCCATTGCTTTTGGAGATAATCCTCAGCTGATAACTTATGATGTACCGAAAATGCGTGCTCATTTACTACAGATTTTTGAGACTGAGACAATTTCCAAGTTCCCAACGATCTCGAATCTTATACAGGCGAGGAATCCTTTAAAGCGAACTACACCAATCGTCATGAATCGAGTGCTGGAAAAGAAACGGTTATTGGATAAAGACTCCGAAAATTATCAAATGAGTAGCAAAAAATGTGATCGAAATAAAAGTGATGGAAATCAGCCACGTGAAGACATGAGTGTTTTGGAGACAATGAAGGTTGATTGCAACGAAATCAAGAAACCGCCATTGAAACCAGTTCAAAATGAATTACCCCCGAATGGAAATATCAATGTACCTCCTACGAGCAAACGTCGAAATGTTGAGAATCGAAAATTACTCCCCTTGTCTGATGAATTAATGAAGATGATTTGTAATAATCAATGTCTGAAAGAAGAGCACATCAGTTTATTTGGACAGATATTGTCAAAGCATTCCGATTATTGTCAACAAGACACATTATTTGTGCAGAGACCTGAGAGAATCAGGCCAATACCTTCTGCGAAGAAAAATATCCAAATTCTATATAGCAATGACGCTGAGCGTACGGGTGGATCCGGTCATTGGATTTGTAGTTTCTATGATGGTCAGTACATTAATATCTATGACTCTATTAATAGTCATTCACTACACAATGATCACTTGACATATCTGCAACATCTTTATCCATATTGTCATATCACAAATGATTCAGTACGATTCAAGTCTGCGCAAAGACAATGTAATGCCGTAGACTGTGGTGTATTTGCTATAGCTTTTGCGGTAACCCTATTATTTAGAGGAAAGCCAGAACTTGTACAATATGATGTATCCTTAATGCGTGGACATTTGCTTCATATGTTCCGCACACTGGAAATTACTCCATTCCCTACCATTTCGAATTTCGACACATCAAACTCCTTTTCTCTACAACAGATACGGCAGAAAGAAAGTGTCGCATATCGGCAACGCATTTCCTTTGATAAAAAGTATTTGCATAACGAAGGTGGTATTAGAACTTCAAGGAAACGAAAATGCATTAGTCCGCTAGTTATGGGAGAGAAAAATGAAGACGTATCTAGTACTTCAAATCTTCAACATATGGAAAAAAAAGGAATAACTGCTAAAATCCTGTTGTCAAATAGCGTGGGTAGTGATTTGGAAGATGTGCCGGAACCATGTAAAGGTGATGGAATCATTTCTCATAAATCGAAACGTCTCAAAACGGTCGGTAAAATAATTGTTGCTGTGAAGAAAGAGATAATCACATCGAGGAAAAAATCCATTGAAGTACAGAAAAAGCGAAAAAATTCTGCCAATAACAAATTTATTACGAATTCCACCAAGCGAGACAATATGAAAGACACTGTTAAGCCGACTATCCAAACACGAGAATTTAAACAGGAATTTATTCCGACTAAATCCCGTCCTGAGGAATACATTGAAAAATTGGGGACCGTTCTCAGCACGTTTGGCGAAAACAGTTCAGCAGAGAGTAGCCTAGAAGCTAAAAAAATCATCAAATGGTGTATGGAACAACGTAATACTCATATAAAAGATTGCAATCGTTGGCTAGATATACTCATCAAAACGGCAGACCATCATCTTACAAAAATGAATGGTAATAAAAATGATAATAGGATGACGAATCTTTGCGGATTATCAAGACATACATCATCAACAGAATCTTATTTCTGTGAAATGATATATACGTTCAATATACCCAAAACATTCCCAATACAAATGAATTTGAAAGGACAGGCAGTGAATATACTCCCCTTAATGAAGGACAGAATGCATCGCAAGAAATGGACATGTGACGCATATTGTCAGGTACCACATAATGAGGATATACTTGAAGATTATCAAAAATTTCTTGAAGCTTTGGCAAAGCAGAAGCTACGTACTCTTCCAGAGTTTTTGAAAAGTTGTTTTTTCAAACATTCTGATGACATGTTGGGTCACCCGGTTTACTGTTACGTACAACAGAATCCATGCAAATCCTTGTTCTTTTCTGTAGAAATGTTGGCCTCTCATTTCCCAATTGTAAGAAATGTCAAAAGATTATTATATAAAGTTAATGAATCATTGGAAAAACTGACTAATCTAGATAATGCGCTTGAATCAATGGATGTGAGTACATTGAAAAAGATATCCGATGATATGAAAAGATCAGGACAATCGTTTGACTCTTCAATAACAGGAGTTGATCATTTAGATGAGGACATGATTCAGATCAAGTATAAAAACGCTTTTGTTGCAATGGCGAAACGCAGCCTGCCAGAATATCCTTGCATTTCGTGTCAAAAGTGGAACTCTAGATCGGCTGTCAGAGCCATTGAGAACTTACAGAGTGATATTCAAGGCGTACATTGGGAAAATTTAGAGGCATTTCTTGTAGAAAATGTTTCTTACTTCAGTAACTATATATGTGGTTATTGCTTGGAAAAGTTCCGGAAGAATCAATTGCCAGCAACATGCATATTAAATAATAATGTTGTGGGTATAGTGCCTGATGAAATGAAGAATTTGAATGAATATGAGAAAATACTCATTCAAAGAGCGAAAGTATTTCAAGTCGTGCAGAGAACCGGAACAGTGCTAAAGAAGAACATACCGAATACGATGCGAGTCCAGAAGCTCATAGGCCAAACATTTCATTTACCATTACCAATGGAAGAAACTCTTGATAAAATTGCTGCAACAACTGATCCTATCAATAAGAACCACGAATTGTACATTTTAATGCGAGGTATCCCTAATAAGGCAAGCATTGTTTGGCAAAAACTGGTTAATATGGAGAAAGTTTTCACAGCCTTGAAATGGTTACAGGCTAATAACCCACTTTATGCTAATATTATTTTGCCAGAATCAGCTCAAAATCTGATGCAATGGGTGATTGGTGAAGACATTGAATATCACATAGAATCTGATGACAATGACATAGATGAAGGAGTTCAGTCCGAGGCTAATCACAGCAAAAGCGAAAAGGTAGAAGATGAAGATTTAAATTCAATCACTGCAACAAATTCAATTGAAAACGTAAACGACAAAGATAGACAGGAAGAGGTAGACGAAAAAGGGCGAATTCTATCATCTGATGATGATGCGAATCGTTTCAAAGTATCTCCAATGGTCACTCAAATTTCTGAAACTTCTCAACGATTCGAGCAATATACAGTTTATCCAATGCACGATAAACGAATAAATGATACGGCATGCAATTTATATCAACTGAAAAAAGTCCGAAATATACCATTGAATTATAACACGGAAAAGTTAGATTTACTATGTTTCCCTGATTTATATCCATATGGCGAGAATGGACAAGATGAAAAACGCAATACGTCCATTCAGATTCAGGAATACATCAAAATGCGACTTTGCTCAACAACAGCCCGGTTCCGATTAAACCAACAATATTTGTTTTACTTATTGAATAATACCAGTATCAGACAAATCAATAGTGGTATTTATCATACGTTGCACGTCACGAATCCTTGCCAGAAGTATACAGCTGGCAGTTATTTGCAACAAATTCGGGATGGAGGAGTAGAAGGGAATATGAACACGATTTTTGAACGTCTTCGTAATTCGGAACAATATTGGCGAAAGCCACGAAACAATTTGAAATGCATGGCTAGACATTACGGACCAGCCACATGGTTCCTTACTATCAGCCCTGCAGAATGGAATTGGAAAGATATGGTTTTATATGTACGCAGAGTTAATGCACCGTATTTGGATAAATTGTCTGATGGTGAAGTCATTGCAGCCGATCCTGTTTCTGTATCAAGATTCCTTGATGTGAAATTCCATGCCATGCTCGATTTTCTCGTATCAGATGCCCATCCAATCGGTAAAATCATACATTATTTCTGGCGAAGGGAATATCAAGGACGTGGAACTCAACATTTCCATTTGCTGCTATGGGTTGAAGAAGCACCGATCGTTGGTATCAATTCTAATGACGAAGTTGTAGAATTCATTATGAAATACGTTACTTGCTCAATACCTGATAAAAAAATTTCCCCGACTTTATACCGACGTGTTATAACGCATCAAATGCATAAGCATAGCAGTTATTGTTTACGATCAAAAAAAGAGAAATCCGGAAAAACTACGAAGAAGTGTCGATTCGGCTTTCCACGCCCAGAAACTGATAAATTCATATTGCGTGATCCAGCTATTTCAATAGCTGGTCGAAAGAAATTGAAAACGAAGTCAAGATTCTATGATCTTCCCCGATGCAAAGAAGAAATTTTCATTAATGATTACAACCCGGCAATTCTTGTCGGATGGGAAGGTAATATGGATATTCAATTCATTGGAGAAAGCTCATCACTTCTAACTCAGTATTGTACGAAGTATTCCACCAAATATGAAGTATCTAAAACCTCTACAGTGATCGAAGAAGCGACGTCTACAAAAACCGTAAGGCAAAAATTGTGGAATATAGGGATGCGTGCCCTTCAACATCGGGAACTCGGAGCTCTTGAAGCTGCGGATACGTTATTAGGAATTTCTTTATATGGAACCGATCCTCACACTTCTATTAAATGGTTAGATGTGAGAATGATTCGCAATCGAAAAGTGAAGGATTTCGACCAAATTAGAAAATTAGACCAAGAATCAACTGATATATTCTGCCCCTCATTTATTGACGACCATTATCCAAATCGCCCGAAAAAACTGGATTCATTATGTCTCTATGACTTTTGTAAATGGTATGACACCGTCAAAACAAAACCGAAAATTGAAGGAGCTGAATACTACCAATTGAAGCCTTCTTTATTCTTGAAAAGGCGTGAGCGAGGTTATTTGATTAATCACTGGAGACACAACATCAATACTGAGCCAGAGAAATATTTTTTCACCTTATTACTATTATTCAAACCATGGAGGGATACCGACGAACTGCGTAAAGGTATTTCATCTTATACTGAGGCTTTTGAAAATGAGAAAGACTTACTGGCCAATGCGTGTGCATATCATAATGAAATGGAAGCTTTTCAGAAAGGATTGGATTTTATTCAGGGACAAATTCGTGATGAATTTGAAAAGCCTGAAGAGAATATAACTCAATCTCCTGGGATCGAGGTTGGTTGTGATCCAAAAGAAGGAAAAATGGCTATGAAGGAATTCAATGATATGCAGGCAAAAGTTGTGAAAAAAATCGATTTGTCTACTATGATTGGACAAATGAATATCGATCAGAGAAGAATTTTTGATAACATAAAAAATGTGTTATCTTCTAAGAATGAAATACTACGTCTTTATGTCAGCGGCGAAGGTGGAACGGGAAAAAGTTTCTTAATTGAAGTAATAAGAACTTGGGTATGTAACGAAATGGGTAGGAAAACTGCAGTTACCGCACCGACAGGTATCGCAGCTTTCAACATAAATGGATTGACCATCCACAGGTATTTCCAACTGCCAATAGAGCATGACGATACTCCCAAATATAGACAGTTATCTGACAATTTATTGAAACTCATGCGTGAGGAAATGCGTGATATTGAGCTTATAATAATTGATGAAATATCTATGGTATCCAATACTACGCTGCTTTATATCAATCAAAGGCTCATGGAAATATTCGATACATTCGAAGACAATGATGGTTGGTTTGGTAAAAAACACATTCTTTTTTTTGGAGATTTACTACAACTACCTCCTGTTCGTCAAGACCCACCCTACGTGAAGTTATCATTTACTGAAGTTGAAAAACGATTGGGATCTGTGTGCAGTATAAATATGTGGGTGGATTTATTCAGTTACGATGAATTGACAATTAATATGCGTCAACAGAAAGATCGAGCCTATGGGGATCTTCTATCGCGGTTAAGAGTTGGTGCACTCACCGCTGATGATATCAATTTATTGGAAACTCGACGATTTGATATAGGATCATCGGATACAGCAAAACGAGTTCGTCTCCTATCTATGTACATGAAACATTTACCTCCAGATGCGGTATGTCTATTAGCCACCCGTAAACAATGCGAATGTTTGAATACTATCATGTTGGAAGAACTCACCACCGATGAAATAGTTCTAATGGCTGAAGATTCCGTAGACTGTCGCAATCCTCGACTAAGGGCATCAGCTCTAAAAATTCTTCAAAAGGTGGAGAAAGATGATCGTTCATCTGCTGGTTTAGCAAAAATTATAATTATTAAAGTAGGGGCTAAAGTTATGGTGAGACGAAATATCGATGTTACCATTGGCTTAGTCAATGGAACAATTGGAGTTGTAATGTCCGTAAAAAAATGCATTAATAAGGCGGTGGAATATATCAAGTCTATAACTATACGTCTCGCATCTGGAGAAGAATGTGAAATTGAACGCATGGATGTAAAATTCGAAATTATGAATGAAACTTACATTACGAGGCGACAGTTTCCACTTTCTTTGAGTTATGGAATCACAATTCATAAAAGTCAAGGATTGAGTTTACATAATGCAGTCATGGATGTGGGGCAAACTATATTTTCTTCCGGTCAAACCTACGTTGCTCTTTCAAGGGTAACGACTTTAGAGGGAGTCCACTTGATCAATTTCGATCCTTCCTCCGCAAAGGCATCTAGAACCGCAATTGAAGAATACAATAGACTTCGAGCAGAGTACAGACCCGACATAGCTCAAATTCTTATGCCCCATAAATATTGGTCAAAAGTATGGGATACCCAATGGGCATTTGAGAGTGGATCAATCGAAGAGACTATGGTTAAAAATAGAAAAGACGATCTCAAGATATCGGTTTGTGGTTTAGTTAATACTGATGGTAGCTCCAGTCATGTAAATGCAGTGATTCAATGTATTCTCCGTTTTTCAACTCTCTGCCAAGAGTTATTGGGAGCCGCTGGAGATGAATATGCGGGGATAATTGATTTCATCCGCAGATACATGCAAGGATCACAAGTTTTGGATGCAAGTGTACTCAGGCAATTTGCAGGTTTATCCAGCTTTGATAATGAGCAGGATCCAGTCTCATTTCTACAGATTGTTTATAACAAAGTTAATGGGTTACGCAAACATATTCACCAGGAACTAACTCACGTTGATCGATGTAAATTATGTAATTATACGAAAACTTATAATGAGACCAATTTTATGTTGACTTTATCAATAAAGGACTCCAAGCAACCGGTGAACTTAAATGATTTAATTAAAAAATTATTCTCACATTGGACCGACGTTCGCCAATTTTGTGATAATTGTAAACAAGTCACTGACTGTGCACGTAAGACTGAGATAAATAATACCAACACTGTCCTGATAATTAAAATAGATATTTTTTCGTATAAAAACAATATCAAAGAAAAAACGAGTAATTGGAAGGTTAAAGCAGTCCCAACGACTATAGTTAATTTATGTAATAAGTCATATTGTGTAAGCAGCGCTATCTTGCATTGTAATGAAAAGACGACTGATCACTATACGAGTTTGTTAAGAGCTAAAAAGTGGGAGTGGATACATATTGACGATTCAAACATTACAAAAATGCGGTGGCCAAGAAATTCCAAAAATGTGTATCTCTTGTTCTTAGAACAAAGTAAATGCAAGTAATGACCTAATGTCACGATAAATATTCTCTATTGTAGAAGGTAGGGATGAGTTTCTTGGTGAGGTATACACCATTAATTTCTATTCACCAAATGAAAGAATTCTCGCAATTGTCATGCCTTACACATCTAAAGTTAGCCCCTTTTCGAGCTCCGCTTCCGTACCATAACAGAGATCCCTGTAAGAAAACATATTGTAATTCCTCTCCATTCTTAGTTACAAGAAATACAACCATTTGATTGATAGAACGGTGAGTTGTAATCCATTGATTCTCGTTCAAAATCGAATGCTTGCTTCATATAAGTATCACATAGAATTCGCATCTGCGTCATCGTGCAACCTCTTGTACAAAATAACGACAACAAAAATATAAAAAGATTCTCTATTGTAGAGAATTCTGTATTATTCAAACGAAAAATTATTCTTGTATTGAATTCACATTTTAAAAAACAACTGAAATACCATAAAAAACAAAAAAAAAAATTTTTGTAAAAAAACGCCAAGTAACCATTTTGATACGTCGTCGCCTAAGAGAATTAGAAAACAAACAGTATT
>JAPYZN010001809.1:0-14464 GCA_030522865.1 Psyttalia lounsburyi | reverse complement strand
TCGTGAAAAAAGTGGTTTTTGACTCGTGGGATTATATATCCCTTTTATAACCTTTTAACCTTTTTTTTCTGCGGCTTCGCCTCGAGCCGCCAACTTCACACTCGTTACCACCCCGTTGCACTTGTATCGAAATATACTATTTCAGTCACGCGCCGCGATGTGGAGCGTGGCTGAAAATTAGTATATTTCTGACCTGTCGTTATGGGGTTTTTTACTCCCGTGGAGGCCAACCACGCGAGTCAAAAAACACCATAGCGATAGCCCAGGAATGATATTTTTCCGTAGTGATTTTCACTTTTTCGAGTTCGGAGAACCCGTACCAATCCTCGGGCGAGGAAAAGTGAAGAGCAGTATGGAAAATTACTTTTCCGACACAGCATGATGAAAAATTAATATTTTTCCTCAATGTGAGCAAAATCATCTAAGAAACGAATGTAATTTCTAAAAAACTTCACTACGAATTGAATAGAAACCTTCCTAGTGGAAAGTCTGCCTTGAATTTTTCCACACATGTCTTCATAAAAATTGTGAGGTCATCCCTAAACTGGGATGTCCTTATCCAATAAAATTATAACCACTGATAAAAATGAAGATAAAAGCGTAGAAATGACGCGTATTAGGTTGACACAGGGAGTGTTCGATTGGCACACGACGCTCGCCTCATCAAGTAAACCCCCCTTCATCAATAGAAAAAACCACATAAAAAGTTCGTTAAAAGAATATTTCATCCTCATAGTGCGCAGGCCCGCATAAACACCAGACAAGAGTATTTTGTATCAAACCACGCAGACTCTGCTCCAGAAATAGAACAATGTCGGAAAAGGACAGGCGTGATCCGTGGGTGTAGCCCCGCATGAATATTAAATTCCAAAAGCCCCAAAAATCATACAAATGCTATAACAAATTGTGTAAATTCATTAATTATGCAAATACCGAGAAAAATGAGTGCGCAGAACGTTATGGCGAGCATAAGTCGAACACTGGGTACCCGACACGACTCGAATGTGAAAGCTTCCAATGAAGTTAAATTCGCGGGTGAAGAGAGTAAGGACAAGCTGTACGAGCCTAAACATCGTCAGAAGGCCTTTCGAGTTATGACAGTTGTTGCTTATGTTATTTCCGTGAGTCTCGCCGCGATCATATTGTCGTTGTATTATATGTTTATCTGGGATCCTAAGGATCATACCAGGTTCGCTGTCAGAGCTGGTGTTAAACACAATCTCACAGCGAAGGTTGAGTGTGTGAATCCGACGTTACCGGCGGCGGTGGAGCTTGCAGATGTCATTGGTAATTAGGGAAAAGCTCGGGATTTGAATGAAAAAATTAAAATAGGCTTTTTTAATTAATTTGTAGAATTTGAAATTTCATAAAGAGGAATATGAGGTCATATCGATGGTCTCACGTTATCGCTATCTGATCGTATAATGCACTAATACAATTTAAATGAATCAAATTTAATTGTTAACTTGAAAAACCTTTTTTGGAAATGAGAATACCAATCGCATTATAATGGTGTGATCTCGAGATAGTGCCGGCTAAGAGGGGTCTAATTCACGGTTTATTTAACGAATTGAAATACTATTTGTCCAGAGATTGTCTACATTTTTTTTTCTTCCGCAATCAAAGTCACTTCCTACGTACGGTCTCAAAAATATTTCTAATCTAACAAAATAACTATAAGAATCGATATATAAGAACCGAAATGGATTTTTTAACACCGTATGAACAAAATCTAGCAAAATTAGAAAAAAAATCAAACAGCACCTGACAACAGTGAACAATCTAATAAACCCGTTGGATGATTTTCAAATCCATTTTTGCGTATGAAAGTATTTCTACGATTAGAAAAAAAATATTGAAGATTGAAATTTGTTTCCAGGAGTACAAGAGAAGACAACAGCGAAACTGAACGCAACAGATTCTTTAATAAAAGAAAAATTGATTCACCCAATTGATTCGGTTTCCATCAACGCGGACCAACCCATCGAGAGACCTACAGAGCTAGAACCCTCCCTTGATCTCCTGCCAACGATCAGTCCCACGATTTCAGAATACCTGGACATCTCTGAAGAAAATGTTGAAGAGCCCTTAGACATCGAATTCGACAATGATAATTCACCGCGTAGATAAATTCCAAGGAGTTACTAAGTCATTAGAATCATTAATTTACATTAGAACGGACCAAAGAAATAATGATTGCTCTCGAAATTGGTAGATCCAATAGTTATTAGGAGAATTGGATTTTTTCGATTAGAAAAAATCATCCAGTACTTAATCACCAATCTTATTGAATTACGAACCAATTTTACAGTTCAATATCCATTATATTTACGTTTTGCATTTGAAGAAGAGATATTATTGTGTTTTGTTATTGGTCGGTTGTACTTAACAAATAATATAATTTTTTATAAAAAAAAAAAAGAAATGACCATGTGAAAACTCCTATAATTCACATTATGAATGATTAATTGAGAAGTGTATGGATCTGATATTATTGATGAAAAAAAAGTTGTGGAAATTGTCTCAAAAACAAATGAATTACTCAATGCAAGTTTGAACATAATTCCTGCCAATTTCATTAAAAAAACATTTATTAATGATTTCTGTCCACTAATCACCAGTCATTAACATATGTACACCCTTCTCCGACCCAATCATCTTTCCAGCCCTCTCGGTTCCAACAATTCCTGCCAACTGCATGGCATCATATTTGCAATACAAAACCGTAACTGTCATATTACTCTCTGTCCCCGCTTTAGGATTCTGATTAGCCTCGTGCATGAGATTACACATCTCCGAATAGAATCCCGGAAAAGTCGGAGGTGCGAAGAAAATCAGATGCCTGATGCCCTTTACCCTGATCCTCCGAAAGAAGTGGAATCTTTCCGAATAAATCAAAAAGTTAGCATCACTGTGAAAAAACATGTCCCTCGCCCTCGCCACTTTCCCATCCTTCGTGTACTCACAAATTTGTACAAAACTCATTTCCTCCTTCTTAAAATAATTTCTCAGTTTAACAAAATCAAAGTAAGATGGCACGAATATCATCGTATGATTCATGATACTATCCTTGTACTCAGGTAGAATCTTCGTTAGGAAGAACTCCATTCGTCCCTCGATGGCCTGCGCATAGCTAGAAGCCTTGAACTTGTGAAAAACTTGAGGCAATTGCACTACAACTTGACAAACAGTTCCAGAAATACAGGGATTTATCACCTTAATCTTCCCAGCGTAGTTCTGACATTTCTTATTGAATACGGCATGTATCTCAGGCAACTGAAGACCCGAGAAAATCAGGGTCTGCCTGTAGTACTTCGACCAGCCATTGACACTCCAGCTCCTGACCCTCGAGAAATCTGTATCGTGTGGCTTCTTCGGCTGGAGATGGAGATGATCGAGAACGTGAATCAAGTGGTCCCAATTCTGCATGAAAAATAACTCCGTCTGGTCCATTATCATCAACTCAATAGACGCCAAAAAATCGTAATCCCTTTCCTCCTCCCCTTCAGCCCCCACCACCATCCTCAGTCCCAGAACCGATGAAATTATAATATCCGAGGAATAAAAGTCCGAGTACAACTTCAACGTTTTTTTCGTTACTGAAATTCCAATCTTAAAAGTGTCATCAGTATTGCCACGGAAGGTCTGCTCGTAGTCCTCAGGTTTCGGATTCTTCTTGGGCATGATTATCTCACTACCTCCGAAGTCCTCGAGGAATCGCTTTTTGTTCATCACTGATCCTCCTTTGTCTTCTCCAATCAAAATTGAAATAAGGACTTCTACGATTTTGAGACAGGAGTGTCTGAAGGGCACGATTATCAAGATTTTAGGCCGAACTAAACCTTGATCACGATATTCGTCAGGTACTTCACCCATTGATGACTTGTTTGACTTCGAGAGCTTTGCGTTGTGGTGCAAGATTTTGGTCCTCGTCTTCAGAAGGTGATTTACTGCGTGGAGACAGTAGACAAATCTTATCTCGTTCTCATTTGAGAAGTTTCTCTCGGGGTAGAATAAGTCCTGGTAATTGTTTATTATTGAGAACAGTTCCTTCTGGAGAGGAGTTAGAGCACTAGGATCCGAGTCTAGGTTGTCTTTTATGTTGATGATGTTGGCTCTCGTAAGATTGTTTTGAATTTGGGACTTTACATAGAGCTTTTCCCAGTCGATTTTGGAGATTATTGAGGGGAGGGAACCGGACTTCGCGAAGTGTTTTGGCTCTAGAAGTTTTGAGGTCTTTGGCTTTGATGAGCAGGTGGGGATTTGCGCAATAAATTTTCCCAAAATCGGCCAGGTTAAAGTTTGGGCCTCGGGAGAAATTTGAGAGGACACGACTTCGTACAATTCGTCTGACAGATCGTGATTCAAGTGAAGAGAAAAGGGATTGTTTATGATTCCCTGGTCTTCACGAGAAGTTTCAGCGTCTTCTTCATCTTCTTCTTTTGTTTGAATTTGAATTGTTTCATCGTCATCCTCGTTTTCTTCTTCTATTTCACCTTTGTCTTCATATTCTTCTTCACCTGGTTCTCCAATTTTCTCATCTGAAGAATTTTCCAGTTCTGAACTCAATTGTTCTTCTATTCCTTCATCAATTTTCTGGTCATCTTCAGCAGTATTATCATCATCATCATCATCTTCTCCGTCTTCACTTTCAGATTCGGATTCAATAGCTATTCTATTTTTCTTCTGAGAATTATTCGAAAATGTAGAAAGCAGAGTTTTCATAGAATCCTCTTCCTCCTCTTCCTCAGAAGACTCAGACTCATATATGCGTTTTTTCGCCTCTTGCTCCGCTAGGATTTTTCTTCTGTTTTCTATCTCCGCATTCTTAGCATCTCGGTCTTTGACATACGAAGCCTCTCGCAAATTAAATTTTCCCTTTTTCTGTTTCGATTTTGGCTTCTGGAATTTTGAATTACGACGATCTTGCTTGCCTCCGCGAGTTGGTCGTCTACCTCTCGCCATTTTTGCTTACATCACATGCCTGAAATTGTAATTTTTACAGGATTTTACTTAAATGATGACTTTTGGCTAGAAAAAAAATAAATTGTTGATTTCTCATGAAAATTGATATTCTTCATTATTACGTGCCTCTCCAATGATAACTGTTAATTATAATCCTTGCTATGGATGTGAGGAGGATCTGAGGAATTCTAATAATGATTGGAATTAATTAAAAACAAAATCGCCATAAGAATTCGTATATAAGAAATGAAACTGGTTTTAAACAACTTCTAAACAAGATCCAGTAAAGTTGGGGGAAAAAGTACATACATCACCTGACAACTACAATGAAAGTCTGCTAAAGCACCTGAATAAAGTGAACGTTTATTTTTAAGTATGAACGTATTTTACACTTAAACTGCTTACCGTCGCGGCGACGAGTAATGAGAAAAAAAATAGTTAATTTCTCCAAAAAACAACATTAATTGTTTTCAATTACGCCCCCAATAAAAATGATCAATTATAAAAAAAAATATTACCTACAAATCAATTTATTATAATCCCTACTTTAGACTTGATAAACATTCGGAGTGAGTCGAAATTGCAATAATAATTATGATAATACCCACGTGTTTTTGTTGTCACTTCACGAGCAGTCTTATCATCTGTTGAAAATCGGAAACAACGAATTTACAATTAGTGTTGGAACTCTTTTGATTTCTGCACAAGTAATATTACTCATCCATTGAATTTGAATAATTATAAACGTTTTAAATTGCCAATTAAGGTCAATTACCGACGATGGGACGTGTTCATTTATTACGGTAATTGGAGGTTATGTGTGATTGGAATGTTGACAGCGCCAGTGATTGGTTGCTTCAACTACTCTTTCCGCTCCATTTGAATCCAATGATTTCCTATAGGCAATAGAGAATTATTTGCTTATTAAAAGTCAATTGTCCTCCGGATGCATTGCATCATTGAATCTGCCAAGAGACGAATAGTTAAACGAAATTTATTACTATCGCGTGTGATTAACTAGTGAGTAATTAATCAAAGAAGATAGAAGAGAAATAAAATTTCCTATCGCCTCCGCAAACAGATACCACTCAGTTCCATGCGATTATATGAGTATGACGTGCCGTTTATTGAACTCGTGACGTTACTTCACCTCATAAAAATGCATTTTCCTGTCGTTATGAGATAACAGTTCTGACGCAGAATTCTACGAAATTTAAGTGCGCCAGAATATTGAACACTAGCGAAATGAGTTTTCCTCGAGTAAATTCTCAATCGTCAGATTTTAATCAATGTTTGACGATCCAAAAACAAAAACAAAATTATATTCATAATTTGCAAGACTGTATAATTAACATTGACGATGAATTATCCTCGATTTGGAATGCGGTGCTGGAATTGAAATAACACGTTACGAGGAATAAAACCTTGGGAAAGCAGCATTGGATTCTGTGGAGCGGGGGAGTATGTCGAAGTGCATACCGGAAGTAGGAAGGAGACACACGAGATTAATTAACCCTTCTGTCGGCTTGTGTTTATCTACCAGCACCAGTTTATTTTCTAGGGTTTATAGCAGTGAAACATTACCGTAAGTTTCTTCTACTATTACTGTAAATAAATTTTAATTAATTCCAATTCAGGAGTGAAGTGATAAAACGAGTCAAATCAATTTTGCCTACTTATCAGTTGTTAATGATAATCTGAAAATTTCCGAAGGATAGCAAAATTTTTTTCAAGACTTTCTATGGAGCGGATTGTGAGGTATTGAAAAGGTTAGTACATAAATTTTCAGGGGTCCCTTAAATTCGGAAAAAATATTCGAAAACTATTAAAGGTCGAGCATTCTAGTATTAAATTTACTTCAAGCCATTTGTCGAATATTGTAATTTATAAGTGAATAATAACCGGAATAAATGCCAGTGAAATGCGAAGTTTATCGCACTGAAGAAAGTCAAAAAATTGTGTTTTTCACTCGCAATTTTCAGTGATTTCGAACGAGACCTCCGAATGATTTGGAAAAAAAAAATCCAACTTTACAAAAATTACTCATCAAATTCCCCCCGAAGTACTTTCTGCGCGCGCAGTCGCCTCCCCCACCAGAGGCCAGCACATCCGACTCTACACAACTCACACACACTCGCAAATAAAAAAAAACCCCTATCCCTGTTGTTGCATCCTCCCGTATCTCGCAGGGGGAACCGAGGGCGCTTCTACGGTAAGCCGTGAAACAAAACGTCGTGAAAATTTCAGTTGAATTCCCCATTCCGGGTGTTCCGTGAGCATAAAAACATCGAAATAAGAAGAAAAAAAACTGCGAGCAATAACTAACTGACACCCGCCGATCCTAGTCTAGGCGAATCCAGTGATGCGGTGACAATGCGTGCAACGAGTACCTCAACTCCTCGGCTAATTGGAATTAATTGAGGATTAAACAATCATCGGGGAACGGAGGAAGTTTTTTTTTGTTTTGTTTAAATTCCCCTCGACTTTTCTGCCTAACACACAGCACCCGGGTGGAATAGTTTCGTGTCTGATGAGCCACTCCATTGAATATCTGGTGGTAAGATGGCTGTGCAGCTGGACGGCGGGGGAAAAGAGGACTTGAAAACACAATTTGTGACCCGCGAGGGTACTTACAAACTTATGACACTCTCGGAATATTCGAGGCCAAATAGAGTTGGTAATACGGATACGAGGGGTAGTGCATCGGTCCGAGTGTCATTCGTTACGTTGCCTGATCCAGCCGATCCCAATGGTACACAGGGTCTTGGTGACCGAATGTGCTTCAATTTTGGGAAAGAATTGTATGTTTACGTTTATCGAGGAGTCAAAAAGGTAATTAACCATGTCAATTCAATCTTCAAATGACCAAATCATCTTTGCATTTATTCAATTGATTAATTTCATTCTCAATGTATTGTTTTCCACATAACCTAGAAGACAGTGTAGAGATAAAAATGACTCCATCTTTGACTTTAGAATCACCACACCTATTCCAAAGAAATAGAATCAATGGATTTTTTTGATTTTTCAATGAGGGGACAGCTGGGATTTTAGTTGATCCTTTGAGTGATGAGTTTGGGGAGGGATTTTGCACTGTTTTAATGGGGAAAATGTAAGGGATAAGGTGGCAATGAAGAAGGATTGATGAGAATTTATTGTTGGATTGTTAGGCGGTGGATCTGAACAAACCAGTAGACAAGAAGCTGTACAAGGGAACCAATCCAACATGCCACAATTTCAATCAGACAACTGCTACCGCTGAGATTGCACCCCTGCTTGTGGGGTTTTCAACTGGACAAATACAATTAATCGACCCTATCAAGAAAGAGTTGAATAAATTGTATAATGAAGAGGTAGGGATAATGGATGGGGTGACCACAATAGGGATGATATTTCTCAGTTGATTCAATTTTCGTTTTTTTTCTAAGCATCTTAGAAGCTAAGAGAGATTGAGGGATTTTTGGGAGGACATTTTATGGCAAGTTTCAATTCGAATATTCATAAAGAGAGAGTATTTCCAAATTATTCAGAGATAGATAAACTTTTCTAAAATAGAAAGGGTCCTCCGCAAAATCTCACTACCTTCCACAGATTCCAAGATATTCAATAGAATCTAATTCCGTCTTTATTCAATAAATTAGAATAAGTCAGAACCACGCGGACTTTAATATGCCATATAATAAAAATAACTATTTGTAGATCAAGATATTCTTTAAAAAAAGGTTTTCGTAAAAATCCCTGTTCCCTCACATGCCAAGATATCCAACATAAACCTCTTGAGAATCCGATTCCTTCTTAAAACACTATCCGAGATTTCTCTTATGGTCCCGAATTGTGCACATGCACATGAAAGGGAACCACTTTGTCCATTCCACCCTTATATTTTTCGCCCCTCAATCAACTTTCCTCCAAGTCCATGTTAAGTTATTTTTTCAATCTTCTCTAACGTCATCAGTTTTCAGACTATTAGGATCCGTTTACCTACATACCAGAAAACTCAACAAACCCCTTGAGAATCCGATATCTCCTTAAAACACCACCGAAAATTACTCTCTGCGTCCCTAAATGTGGAGGTCCGTATGAAAAGGGACCACTTTGTCGATTCTCCTTTCCGAGATACTCCCGTTTTTCTCTTCTCAACTTCCACTTAACTTTAATAGGCATAGAATTATTATGGTTTTTCAAACATTTCTATCCATGTTTCAATATCTCTCCTCACCGGCCATTGTGCGGTTTTCAGCAATTTATTCCAATAAAAATTTTAATAAAATATAATTTTATTCCCGTATATATAACTAATAAAATATTACACAATACTTTCACAAGTATTATTACTATTTAAACATCTTTACGCAACAAATTCTGAATTCGGTGTCAACTATGCAAGAACATTAACAATTTAAAGATCCAGAAGACCTCTTACCTATTTCATGAATTTATAACATTGACTATAAAGACTTGAGTGAAGTTTGTAAAAATTTCACACATCGTACATTTCATTTTATTCTCTCAATTTAATATTTCTGTGCCCAACAATTTTATGACTCGCTTTATTTTAACTACAATAGCGGTCTGCAGAGTGAACTCAAAAATCCTTCCTCCTCTCCTCTACCTTCAAAGCAATCTTAGATCCACAAATCCCCTCCTATATCCCAGCAAAAAAGAACTGAAATCAATAAGAAACCGTAATCTTCCAGAGACTGATAGACAAGACAAAAGTGACTTGCATAAAGTGGGTCCCAGGCTCGAGCAACCTCTTCCTGGTGTCCCACAGTTCGGGTCAACTCTACCTCTACAACTGGGAACTCCCCTGTGGCACAACTCCCCCGCACTACCAGCCCTTCAAATCCGGCGACGGTTTTGCGATCCACACTTGCAAGACAAAATCCACCCGAAATCCTCTGTACCGATGGGTAATCGGAGCTGAGGGTTGTTGCATCAACGAATTCGCCTTCAGTCCGTGCGGAGCAAACCTAGCAGTTGTCTCTCAAGACGGCTTTCTTCGGGTGTTCCACTACGATACAATGGAACTCGTGGGTTCAGCAAGAAGCTACTTCGGCGGTTTTTTATGCGTCTGTTGGTCGCCAGACGGCCGGTACGTGGTCGTTGGCGGTGAGGACGACCTGGTCACGATCTGGAGCTTCAACGAGAAACGAGTGGTGGCAAGGGGTCAGGGCCACCACAGTTGGGTAAGCGTTGTAGCATTCGATCCCTTCACAACCTCTTATGGAGAACCTGATCCTGACTTCAGTGGATCTGACGACGAAGCGATACACAGCAATCACAACAATCATTATCATGAGAAAACAAAGAGAACGTCAACAGCTTCCCAAGGACTGAATTCAAACAGAAATTCTTGTGGTTCTGAACTGAGAGTACCTGGAGGCACTTGTTATAGATTAGGAAGCGTCTCTGAGGACACTCAATTGTGCCTGTGGGACATCACTGAGGACGTCTTGAGGCAGCCAGTATGTGCCAAACAGAGGGCCTCCACTGCTGGATCTGGTACGTTCACCTCGTCTGGGACCTTCACCAGTGGCAATGGATCCACTTCGAATCATCTGAACAATAGCAAACACAATAACCTGAATAATATTTCCAAGGACGATCGAAATGATACAACAGCAAGTGTTGCTGTTTCCACAGTTAACTCATTGACTCAGAGATTCGCGGGTCTTGGTTTTGGTGATAGAAAGGGTGATAATCATAAGAGAAACTTTAGCCTACCATTGAGAAGTACAAGTACGAGTAATAGTAATGTACAAGTGCAGAATAGTGGTGAAAAATCAACGACTAATGGAAGTAATATGAATAGTGTCAGTGGTTATGGTGGTAAAAAAGTTAGTTCTGTGATGGATGATCCAATGAGATTAATTGGTACAGCTTGGTGTCCGAGATTTGATGAGTGTCCTGTACTTGAGCCACTTGTTTGCAAAAAATTGGCACACGAGAGACTGACTGAATTAGTTTTTAGGGAGGATTGCTTCGTTACAGCTTGTCAGGATGGATATGTTTATACTTGGGCAAGACCTGGGCATATGGTAGGTCCACTTACTATTAGCAGCACACTGCACAGGCCACATCATCATAGTAATTTACACAGTAATATCAATTCTATGCGACTTAATGATCTCTGATGGGGGAATTTTAGAGGAGATTAATCGAGTTACTCGAGAAGTTAATCATCAAATATTGGATCATTGGGATAAATATTATTTGGTCTGGTGGTCGTTAGTTAAATGAAACAATATATTTATTCCTTCCAGAACCTATATTTTACATAATTTATTGCGCTTTTCTTGGCAGGTTTTATTTTTCATTTATGAAAATGTCTCTTTAGAGGGACTTTTTTCTCTTTCGACTTTAAACGTGTTTCTTGGGCACTAAAATAATCACGATCCCGCCCCCTCCCCCTTTTTATCTGTTAGCATTTAATTGATTCGCTAAAAGTTGAATTCTCCAAAACCGTTCAAATCCAAAATAGGAACAAGACTCTTTAAAAAATGCACTCTGCTAATTTTGTTTAAAAACATGTCAAGGAAAGCTCTCTTATTTTCTCATTCCTTCTATTGAAACTGGAATTATAGAAGTATTAGATTATATCACCTTGTGTAGCTATGGAAAACATATTATTATTGATTAAAACATAGGACTATTATTAAGGTTAATGAGAGAGTTTGCAATCAGCAAAAATAGTAATCACTTGGGCAAATTTACAACTTAAACTGACGTTATTGAGCAACTGATATTAATCCGAGAGCGGATAATATATGTAACATAGCATGAACTTCATATAATATATGTAGTTTAATTAGTAGTTGGTGTAATTCGTGTTCATATGGTTAATATTCCCAAAAAACGATGATCAACTACTATAATACCCGTGAACTTTGCTGATCAAAAACTGTCGCATTTACCTTACCTTTTTATGTCAGAACTTGATGTAAGATAATGAAAAAAAAAATTAAGCGACATGTGGCATCTAAATACATATATCGTTTTATTTATGTCACTCCTGAGCATGATTTTTTTTTACAAAATTTTCTTTTAACGTTCAGGAGTGAACATTAAATTGCATTTTTAATGTACATTATGTAAAAAAATATGTTTTTTTAAAAGGAATGAACGTTTGAGTTACTGCTTTGAAAAACTTTCCAATGGAGATCAAAACGTCGACGTGAAATTCAATCATTGTCGATATGTTTTTGGTCGTGACAACCAGGCTAAATAATATTAATTTTAATTAATCAGTCTAAGAAAGAGATTTAAAAGGGGGAGGGCAGAGAACTATTCGTCAGACCACTTGACCACTTTTACTTGACACTTGATTTGAGGGGGAATTATTTTAGGAGAAGAAACGAAAATATATGGAGAGGTATACATTGAATTTCATTCAATTGCTTTCGGGTTTTCTTTGCCTTTGGAACAACGTTTTTTTTGTTTTTTGTTTTTTTTAAGACCTGGAATAATAGCACATGAGGGAAAATGATGTTGCCCAAGTGGGAGTTGGATTTAACAGTGAAGTGGTAATTTCGAACAATTGTTTAGCTTCGTGAATTTTTATTTTATGATTCATCAAGCTCCCCAGAGTACGAAAAATGAAATTTTTCATTTTCAATAATTCGAAACTAAATTTTCAACAGAGTATATCCTATTTTTGCATAAAAACACTCACTGCAGAGGTAATTTCATATTTAACAGTTGCAAAATCGACTTTTCCATTAACATTTTACCACTTCACTGAAATATCATTTATTTAAATATTTTCCTTATCCTTCGTGTTAAAAGTATTAGGTAGACTTCTAGGTATGTATCCAAAGTGCGGTATTGCGTGTGAACAACATTGCAAGTTACGTCATCTCAATTACTTTAATTAATATATATTTTTTCGAGAGAAATTAATTAATTGAATTAGTGATGGTTGTGGTCGTGTGCCATTCCTAGGAATTCGGGGGAAGGGAAGAGTTAGAGATCGTCAATTCCCGGCAACTTCATAACTAAAAGAAAAAAAAACAAATACATAAAACTCGCTTTATATTTGCTTCATATTTGTTTGTTTTTTTTTTAGTTGAATGATTAGAGAATTTTCATCAAGTTTTTATATTATTTTTTCACCCCGCCCCCTTCATTCTTCTTTGTTCGATTTATCAACAGGGCAGGCCCCTCTAAACAAAGACGAAGAAGAGGAAATCATGAAGACATTTAAAAAAAAACCCCAAACTCTTTGTATTGATTATTTAGTTCATAGAAATTAGAACAAAATGTAGTCGGAATGCTAGACAATTTATTCAATATTATTAATAATAATCCAACACCTTCATCCTCCGTTTATCATCCATAAATTTGTGACATTTTATTTTTTTTTTGTTAAACTGAATCTGCATTGTTGTAAAAAATTAATAAACGATGAAAACCAAAAGAAGATGTAACAAATTTTCAGATAATTAATCATCTTTTTTTTATGTATTATAAGTTGAATGAGACCTGTGCTTGCTTTCCTGCTTGAGTTTAATATTTCTTTTGGCGAGTGGATGTGTGTTACCGAGAGTATAATGAAAAAAATATATATATGCAATGAGAGAGAAAAAAAATGTTAATTTTAGAGATAACGAGATGAACCATTAATAAAATGAGTTATTCGATGCCACACGAGGATAATTATTTACTTTCTCACAATTACTCACAAAAAAATAGTACATTTCAATACGAGTACGGAAAAGTCGCTTTTAACGCACCTTCGGTAAATGAAACACCCGTCAAAAACCGTTTTCGCACGACTGCCGAACGGTATTTTTTATTATAAAGTGTGGGAAGTGTAGTTTTGCGCACATAGAGGGTGTGCAAAACCTCACTACACCCAACGTAATGAAAATAGATTTTGCGATACCCGCCTCAAGAGTTCACTTTTCGGAAAGCTTTAGTGTGTGTACAGTACTTGTTTTCAACACTTAATGCACCAATAGTATATTCTGTCACAAGTGCATAAAGAACTATTTCATCACGCTGTGTCTGAAAAGTACTTTGTCGACACATTGAGATGAAAAATTATGTTCGTAACTCGTGAAAAAAGTGGTTTTTGACTCGTGGGATTTTTCGTGGGATTATATCACTCGCCTTCGGCTCCTGATATAAACCTCCCACTCGCCAAAAACCATTTTTTTTCACTTGTTACGAAATATACTATTTTTTCACATGCACGCGTAACATCGGATTTTTTGTGATGCCTGCAGAGTTTAATATTGGAAACCGAAGTGAGAGGAAAGCAATTGTTCTTGCGTACGCGGTGCTTAAAATTCAATGTTCTATGCATAGTTAACTCCGAGTGTGTAACGAGCAGCTTTACGCACGAGAATTCACTTTTGGCAATACCTGCCCATAAAGTTCACTTTTCGGTACCGGTTTTTTGTGCGTAAAGTGGTACTTTTCCGCACAGTGTGCGTAAAAGTCAGAAATCGTGCGTAAAGTGAAACTCGTGCGTAAAGCTTCGCTTTACGCACTC
>JAPYZN010001808.1:0-14465 GCA_030522865.1 Psyttalia lounsburyi | reverse complement strand
CACACGCGCGTACACACACACGCACACGCACACACACACACACACACACACACGCGCGTACACACACAAGCACACGCACACACACACACACATCAAGTACGATACAGAGGATGGTCCCAAAGAGAATCAAGTCACTGGAGGGGTGCCTGAGGGCTCGGTACTGGGTCCTCTTTTGTGGAACATCATATACGATGGCCTGCTGAATCTGACGTTGCCGCGGGAGGTGAAGTTGGTGGCGTTCGTGGATGATGTGGCTGTTGTCGTCGTAGGGAAACATCTCGAAGATATCGAACTCGCCTTCAATATCACTTTTCAAGTCGTCCCCGCTTGGATGAGCGCAGTTGGTCTGCGCCTTGCCGAGCACAAAACGGAGGCGTATTGATCACGAACAGAAAAGCTGCGGAGACAATCACGCTGCAAGTCGGGGATTATGAACTCACATCCCAACCGTATATTCGGTACTTGGGCGTGATGATTGATGCCCGGCTTAATTTCAAGCAGCAAGTGGAGCACATGTCAACCAAGACATCCGGTGTACGAGCGGCTCTATCACGCCTAATGCCCAATATTGATGGTCCGAAGCAGAGAAAAGGAGCATTGCTGACGTCAGTGATTGCATCGGTGCTGACATATGGTATCTCCATTTGGGCTGATGCACTGCTGACTCTGGGGACGAGACGGATGGTGTCTTCAGTGTACCGGTTGAGCGTCTTAAGAGCTTTAAGCGCCTACCGCACCGTGTCTGAGCACGTGGTATGTGTCATCGCCGGGATGCTACTCATAGAGGAGTTAGCCGAGAAACGAAGATCTCCATATCGGCAGAAGCGAGCAGAATTACTGAGCGTACAAGACCTCACAGCAGACGAAAGACGGAAGAGCATCCACAGATGGCAACAGAAGTGGGGGACACCTCGGATAAGGGAAGATGGCCTCATCGCCTCATCCTGCAAGTAGGTGGTTGAGTCAATCCCAATCATGGCGAACTGAATTACTATCTGACCCAGATGCTGTCAGGACATGGGTGCTTTCGGGCATATCTTCATAAATTCAAACATGAGGATTCTCCCGATTGCACACATGTGCAGGTGCTGACGAGGACGCAGGACATGTCTTCTTCGTCTGCCCACGCTTTAGGTCGAGGCGACTGGGTGGGAGTCTGGACTTGGTGGCAGGATCGTGCCTGAAAATGTGGTGGAAGCAATGCTCTCATCGCAAGCAGCCTGGGATGCCACGAGCACCTTGAGATTAAAAATGCAGAATAGAAAAGAGAGAGAAGGGGAAGCAGAAATATTATAAATTAGGTTACTCACAATAATGTCGACAATAACAAATTTATTGTTAATCAGTCCTCGGGTATCGACCCTTTCTTGTATTACACACAACAATATTTTACGAGTATACGAGAGTGCTGCCAGGGCAAGAGTGTCGTCGCAACCACCTGTGGCCAATTGCTAGGGCGCAGCCCTCTTGCGTCGATCGATAATTTAGGGCACGAGCCCATGACGACGGTTCGATTATCAGGCCTCTCTCTCATGTATCGACAAATTTTAAATAGAGCAATTTTAAATAATATTTTATAATGATTCGCTAGGCAGTTCGCGGGATTCCCGAGGACTGGGGAATGCCTCGACGAGAAGGAAAAATAATGACTCCTGTCTCAATCTCCTCATTTTGACCTTCACGTCGAGAGACAGTTCCCCTTATAATATTTCTGCTTGTTTCTAGACAGGACAACAAGAAAAGTAAATTTTGACTTGGAAGTACATTGGACGATTGAGGTCTTTAATGGGGTGCTTCTCTCTTTCTTCCATTCTTTCATTCAGTTTTCTACATAAAATCTAATTGACAAGGAAAATATTCGGAACGCAAAATGTAGTATTTATTTTAATAGTTGACAGAACATGAAACAACTAAACTTAACCTAAGATAAAAAAAAAAGAAAAATAGCCCTTGTTCGGCGTGAAAGTAATGAAGAAAACGAAATAAAACAGGAAGGAAATAACGTTGGTGGTCTCCAATGGCTTCAATTATATCCTGCCGACTTCTTAACTTTGGTGAGAATGAGCACTCTGTACTCTTCTCCGTCGAGTAGCTCTGGGCGTGCCTTGGTGATCTCGTCCAGATACTTCAAGGCCTCCTGGGTCTCGAGTGCATCGATGGTCAATTGTCGCTTTTCTTCTGACAATTTAGCAGGAGATGGGATCTCACGATTGGCGATCTTAGGCAGGCTCATCAGGGCATTCTCCCTGATTAGGAATCGTCGCAGGCGCTTTGGGGTGTCTCTTGGGTTGTCGAATTTTACCTTGACTCTTCTGGTGAGCCCAGGTTCCCCCTCGCCGACCATAATTTGGCGGTCGGTTGGAATGAGCCATGTTGGCCAAGTAGAGTAATTGAGCCGTTGCCAGTCAACAAAACCGGCCCAACGGATATTACTGTCCGGGCACTCCGGGTAGTATAAGTTGAGCTCACGTCCACAGCCTGCGCAGCGACCCAAAATGCGCTCGTGTTCTACCCCATGGGGGTAAGGGCAGTCCTCAGAGTCGAAACCTTGGGCTCCACAAAGATGGCAGAACACGGGGCGTAAGGGCAGTTTGCATTCGGTGAAATGGTGGTGTTTGGTGCCACAGTTGACACAACCAAGTACGTGCTGCTTACCCACTTGCGTCACGTACGTTTGGGTGCTCTTGGTTGCCTTCTGTCCGTCGATTTTGGCTACCAGCAGCTTAGCACGTTCGGTGACTAATTTTTTAAGCTGGTTGTCGTTTAGCAGGTACAGTGGCTTGCCACTTACATCCAAGGTGGCAGCTGCAATATTATTTTCCTCAAGGAATGCCGTAAAGGTGGGCGTCTTTGGAATTGGGTGTAGGGTAGACGGCGACAGAAGGAGCTAATTGTGCTTGAGGATCGTCCGTTGACTTGAGTTTCCTAGCATAGGCTGGTGAGTGCTGTTTCGGTAAGAAAGCACCGGGAAGTCGTCTACGTTTCAGATTTTTTTTTCGACATTGGCCTGGGTATGTACTGTCCAGGTAGTGGTTAGTTTTGGTGGTGGAATCCCGCGAATTTCACACAGCAAGGCCGTGGCTTCTGGTGAGATTGAGTTTTCCTCAACACTGGGTATAATCCCCTGTTGGACGGGCGTCAGCTTCAAGTTACTAACGAGTGAGTTGAGCTCCTCATATTTTGGGTCCTCACGTCTTTGGATCGTAGGTTCAAGCTGCTCCGGGTTTCTCTCATCTTCGTCTGAAGCGATGGCGTTAAGTACCCACTGTTGAAAGCTGTCGACATCTGGGTTGTATGTGCGATTGTGGTGTGGCTTCCGACATGGTGTTATTTCTGCTGTCCTCCATGATTATTTTAGGCCTAAGATCACAAAATCAGATATGTCTGAGGCTACGTCGCGGTACCTTCAAATCGGCAACATAATATTTTCCGATCTGTTTACCATTTTTGTCTACTAGTTGTACCGTCATTGGACCTAATATTCTACAGACTAGTGCGGGTCCCAGATAGCGATGTGCTAGTTTCGCCTTATAACTTTCGTTTTTGTTACTGAGTTTTTTATTTGGATAGTAAACCTCGGAACCCTCTTTAATCTCCACTTGACTCGGCTTGTTTTTATTTTCTCTGGCTAACCGTTCGTCATTCTTTTTCAAAAACAACTCTATTTTATGTCAGAATTCGTCGATTTTCGATATTCTTTCCGCCCACAAATCACTAATCTGTTCACCGGGAAATTGTCTACTGTCGATACGAATATCTCGCTTCACTACTGCTTCTCTACCATGATTAAGGTAAAATGGTGAGATCCGCGTTC
This sequence comes from Psyttalia lounsburyi, assembly GCA_030522865.1. Taxonomy (NCBI): domain Eukaryota; kingdom Metazoa; phylum Arthropoda; class Insecta; order Hymenoptera; family Braconidae; genus Psyttalia; species Psyttalia lounsburyi. The sequence goes on along the minus strand of JAPYZN010001808.1, from coordinate 10,651 downwards.
CCGCGTGTGGCACGGTATTGTATGCTAATTGAAACTTCGACAAATTTGTGTCCCATTCCTGCTGTTGGTCTTTAATGAACGTGGTGATCATCGGTTTTATCGTTCGATTTACACGTTCCACAGGGTTCGATTGTGGGTGACCCAAGGGAGTGGTATGGTGTTTAAAACCCCTTGCATTTAAAAGGGTCGACACGTCCTTATTACAGTATTCCGTGCCATTATCGGAGATCAGAGTCTGGGGGGTACCCCAACGATCGAATATCGACTCCAAAATTTTTACTATTGTTTTACCTTTTTTATCACGGGTAGGAAATAACTCGATAAACTTAGTGTTTAGATCTTGAACAACTACAACATGTGAGTTCCCCTTTTTCGATCGGGTGGTCATGTCGGCTGTATCAATGGCTAACTCTGTCCAAGTGGTTTGAGTCGGTCGGGTCGTCATTGGTCCCTGAATGGGGTGCTGGTTATTTTTGACCCGAATACATGTTTCGCAGTCACTTACGTAACGTTTAACGTCCTCAGTCATTCCGGGCCAATAATAGTTCTGTCGAATGCGATCTAAGGTCTTATCCTTACCTAAATGTCCGGCTTGGGTTCATCATGATTTTCCCGGAGGATTTGCAATATTTTGTCCGGTGTGATTGCTAACTTCCAAGGGTTTTCGTCATCTAGGATGGCCTTCGCGTAATCAGGCCGATAGTAATACAATTCGTCATTCTCGATTTTCCATTCCGGGAATCTATTGGGACTTTTCACGACAAGATCGCGTTTAGTCGCGTACCAATTTTGATCACAAATGGAGTTTAACTTAATTCGACTTTTGATAGTTTCTTCGACCACCTTTTCCCAACCCAACGGATCAACGTCGATGTCAAACATGCGTGAAAGCGCGTCAGGTGCTTCATTTGTCGTACCGCGTTTATGTTCGATGGTTATGTCGTGTTGTAGCAGCTGAATCGCCCAGCGCGCAAGTCGACCTACTGGATTTTTCAAACTATAAAGCCATAATAGAGCTTGATGATCTGTGACGACTTTGAATGTCATTCCTTCGAGATAGCACCTAAGTTTTTCGACTGCCCACACGACTGCTAGACATTCTGTTTCGGTAGTCGTGTAGTAATTCAGCGCCCCGCAATGGTCGACTTAATACTTCGATAACTAGCTCTTTATCGGATCCTGGGTCTTTTTGCACGAGTATTGCTCCTAAACCGAAATCGCTTGCATCCGTGTAAAGAATAAATGGTTGCCTTGGTATTAGTGTATAGAGACGGGGTATATTAATTAGGGATGCTTTAACTTCGTCGAAGGCCTTTTGCTCAACATTTGTCCAACGCCATGCGTGTTTCGGACTTGTTAATTTATTCAACGGTCCCTGGATCTTCGCGATATCCTTCAGGTGTCGATGGCACCAGTTGACCAACCCATTGAATTGCCTGAGTTGAGTGCGGTCCTGTGGTATAGGATAGTCCATTATTGGCTGAATCTTTTCGGGATTTGGTCGCATTCCGTGTTCATCGATAATATATCCGAGATATTTAACTTCCCGACACGCGAAACTGCTCTTTTCTCGATTAATTTTTAATTTTGCTTCGCGTAAGACCTCGAATAAAATGGACAGCAACGATAAGTGTTCATCCAGATTTTCGCTACGGACAATCCAATCGTCCAGGTAAATGAAGACTTTCTCCATCCCATGATTTGGTAGGTTCCTTTCGATAATGATTTCTCCCACTCTTCTTTTCAAATTATCCATAAGGCGCTGAAATGTCGACCGAGCTCCCGTTAACCCGTATGGCATTCGAACCTACTCGAGTAAGCCTTTACCCTCGACAACAAAAGCAGTATATTTTCTACTTTCTTCATCCATCGGTATTTGATGGAAAGCTTCACTCATATCCAGGGTGGAAATTATTTTCGCTTGATATAGCTGTGACGAAATTGAACCCATTTGTGGTAGAAGGTAAGCTGGCTTTTTGGTTTTTTGATTTAGGACTCTATAGTCGATGCAAAAACGTAATTTACCGTTGGCTTTGGGGGCTACTACTGGTGAACTTGCCCAGTTGCTATTACTTCATTTAATGTAACCCTTCTTTAAATATCTATCTACTTCCTCATAAATAAACGCGCGGATGGCTTCGCTACGTCGGTAGGGCTTTTGTCGATGGGGTTCTGTGTTTTCTAACTCGATTTTATGTGTTATCAGGTCCGTTACCCCTGTACATTTTCTCTCAAACTTTATAAATTCTTGATCTAGGAATTCTCTTAACGTTTGACTTTGATTAGTCGATAATGATTTTAGTTGGGTAGGGAAGACGAATCGATGTGACAAGGGGTATTTATATTCGCTTCCGGCTAGGGTCCAGACTCTTTCGACAGGATCAAGGTATACTTTAAAAGCTAGAATGAAATCCATTCCCAGGATTATCTCGTTCGATGCTCCTGGGAGGATACTGAACCATTGAGGTCCATAAACGTCTCCGATATCGATAATGAAACACGTGCCGCCATCACTTTTGACAACTGAACTGTCTCCCAAACAAATCCCTTTTGTCGAGATTGAATCTGGGGTTACGTCCTTGACTTTCAGGGTTTCACTTGTTCGAAGGCCTGAGGACTCATATAATTTCTTTCGCTACCTCCATCGATAATTCCTTTTAACTCGTGGCCGAAAATTGAAATCGTCACTTCGGCCTTCACTAATTTCGCCGGTTCCTTGCTCCCGTTCTCGCCGCGATATATGCGTCGTTGTGCTAAACGGTGTATTAATTGTGAGGCAAGGATTTTAGGTCTCCAATTCTTTAGTGACGCGGCGTTACCCTCCACCGTTTGGAGGCCTGTTGGAGGCAGGGGGTCATTACCCGAAATCGTGGATAGGCTGGTAATTTCGTCGGTTGTCTCCCTATAAACCGTGGGGTCGCTTTCCTCTACTTCGGAAAGTTCGCATTCGTCCATAGATTCTTCATCGACTTCTAACATAATACCGGTCTGATTGTCCTGATTATCTTTTCCTATATACATCAACGATGTAGACTCTACTTTAACTGGTGGGTTCGTGAGTGTGTTCCCCTCATTTATTTTTATTTCCCGCCTATCGACCTGTTCTCTCGTCTGCGTAGCACGATCTACCTGCTTTTCTTCCGGTTTGCTCTTAATTTCAGTGATCGGAGGCGATTACACTGAGAGCTCTTGGCGTTTCCCGAAAGTTTTGAACAATCTTTATTTGTATGTCCCACTTGTTGGCAGATGTGACACACTTCCTGCCTTTCGGCAGTACAAAAGCGCGAAGAGTGACCCACCTGTCCACAGTTATAACAAAATACTTTCGACCAGTCTCTAGAGGGATCGAGTTTTCGTCTTCCCCTAGGATCGTGCTGGGCAGGCGACCCGTTATCTTCCTTGCTTTTTTGTTCGAATTTCGCGAGGTTCTGTTCGAGTCTTTTTCGTACCATCGTTTTGGACCCTCGACTTCTCCATTGATTTTTGAGTGGTCGGGATTTCGTTTCCAACGCATTTAGTTTAGTGACGTCTTGCTCGTCAGATAACTCGCTGCATGAAGTAAAGTCGTCGTCTTTATTCCCCGTTTCTTCGTCCTGAATACGGTTTAACTCAATCTTTCTGGTATACCTCCCCCTTTTCTGATCGACGACTTGTCTAAAGACGTCGCCACGTAAATTAGCAAATACCAGGAAGTCATCGTAATTCTCTATTTTTAGTGATAAGATCTCGAGCGCGATTCTTGGGTTAAACTTTTTTACTATCTGTTCGATGTGTTTTTGGAACGTGGGAGGATTCGACATACGCTCGAAAAGAAAACGGGCATGGTACGTGAATTCGGATAGACTTTCGCCCCTTTCGACTTTTAATTCACCCACCTCGGTGTACAAGTCCATGTCGTCCTTTTTTACCGCCCAATTCTGTCGAAACGCAGTGGCAAAATCTTTCCACGTTGTCCATTTTGATTTATTAATAAGATACCAATTTCGGTGTGAACCCTCGAAAATCGATGATAGACACGGGCCGAACATATCTTTGTTTATTCCCGTAGTGTCGAGTCGTTCTATCAGTATTAATAAAAATTGATCGGGGTCTTTTTCGGTTTGTGGGAAATTGAGTTTCCAATCGCTTACTAATCGTGTGATTTTAATCCCTGTGTTTACATCCCACTGCCGATTCACCTCTGTTATTGATGGACCGGCCCGTAAGGTTTCGTTCAAGTTCCCTGAATTAAGATTTTCCGACGTGTATTCGTCGAGTGATAGAGTACCCCTTCCCTGTCTATTTCTGGTTTCGATAGTACGGAATGGGGAGTTTAATGAGGTCGTATTGAAATAATTTATTTGTCGTGATTGACTTTGTGTCTGTGTTTGTGTTTGTATAGGTTGTGTTGGTTGAAAACCCGAATTGACTCCCCCAGAATTCATCGAAATTTGACGAAGTTCGTCGATAGTCATATAACGCTCCTCGACTATCGCCCTACCGTCTGGTAATTCATAAGAAATTTCGATTCTTTCTCTACGTTGTTGAGGATTCAAATATGAATTATTATTTGAAACAAAGTGTACGTGTCGCAATTCACTGTCGACAGAACCACCTTTTCTATTTAATGAATGATTCCCCGTGCCCCCCCCGTTCCCCCCGTCCATTTGTTACCACTGGCGCGAATGCCTCCCTTCTTCGTGGAGGTACATTTTCGCTGAACCTATCCTCGACTGTTACCCCGCGTACCCCTCCCTCAGACGGGTTGGATCACGCGGCCGAGTCGTATTCCCGAAATTTCCTCAATTTTCATTTATCAGGCTCCTATCTATATTCGGTGATGATTCCTCACCGCCCGATAAATTGTTATTCCCTCCCCCTATTGGCTGATCAGGCCTCGGAGGATTTCGATTTATTTCCCTTTCTTCATTGCTATCCGGGTTCAGGTTCCGTTTCTCATACCCGGAATTTTCCTGTCGACAGGAATTTCCATCCATCGATTCAAATCCGTTTTGACTCTGCCTGATAATAAAATTTATAATTTGATCGAATTTAAAATTTAGACTCTCGATTTCATCTTTAAAGCTTTCGACTTTACCTAATCTCGATTGAATATCCTGAACTGACTCGGAAATTTCGGTGGGGACTGGATTTTGGATCGTCGGGGTCATTCTCTGACCCCTCCCCCTAGTGTTCATGAAGGGTGTTGGGACTCGTTCGCGATTTACAAGTGTGGGGTTTATTGTCGCTCCCCTTATTGCTCCCCCCGTACTGTTTGACGCAGTTGTTGGCGATGTTCCTTGATTTCCCTGAATTTCTATTTGTTCTGGATCTAGCGTCATGGTTCTATTTAACGATGGTATTTTTGATCCTCTCGCATCGACAGTTGACGATATATTTTTATTTCTGGGTGGAGTTTCAAACATCGCGATATTTATTTCATACTAAATTTAAACGATCAGCCAGAGAAAAATGTCTCTTCTATTTATTCCCATGAAATAATCGAATAAAACCCTAGACGAACTTCGAGTGGTTCGGAAATTCCACACTGATCGCAATAATTCGTTGGGATTTCTCGCCGCTTCCTGACAACAGACGGTCACGGTCACGGCTAATCCCTGATCGATAATAAAATTTTCATATATTTGAAGTTCTACAATTGATTCGACAACAGACAGACGAATTCATCACAAGACAAATCAAATTTTGCAAGGAAGAGTCGACAAAAATGGCACGAAGTTATTCACTCAAATATTACAGTTTTACAAACAATTTTAATCATAAGAGAAGAGAAAATAGAAGCGTAGTAATAGAATATATGAATAGAAAGAAAAGAGGAGAGGTAGTAACACCCGATCCCTCGTCCAAGGCCCCGTTGTTTCAATGTAAACACTGTCGGTCGGCTAACCGTTGACCGCAGTTTTAGTGACTCTATTTTTCCTTCTCTAACACATTATTAAAATTTTCATTACAATAAATTCTCGAATGTTCTTTATCTTTTACACACTTTTACAAAAAAATGTCCAACGCAGCCCCACGTTGGGCGCCAAATGAGACAGGCGTTTTATTTTACTCGACTATAAATTGAATTATTTTCGCCAAGACAAATTTCTTAAAACGTAGGATACCTTCACCCGACGCAGCCTGGGTCAAAGGCTGTCGGGGCTCATATTAAAATTCCTTCGGGTTAATTAAGATTAATTATAATAATTTGGGCGCCAGATAGTTTGTCGACAACTAACAACGATATTCCCGGCTAATCCCAGGGAGTGGAAGGTTGGAAGACCCTTGAGGTTAAAAATGCAGAATAAAAGAGAGACAGAAGGGGAAGCAGAAATATTATAAATTAGGTTACTCACAGTAATGTCGACAATAACAAATTTATTGTTAATCAGTCCTCGGGTATCGACCCTTCCTTGTATTACACACAACAATATTTTACGAGTATACGAGAGCGCTGCCAGGGCAAGAGTGTCGTCGCAACCACCTGTGGCCAATTGCTAGGACGCAGCTCTCTTGCGTCGATCGATAATTTAGGGCACAAGCCCATGACGACGGTCCGATTATTAGGCCTCTCTCTCATGTATCGACAAATTTAAAATAGAGCAATTTTAAATAATATTTTATAATGATTCGCTAGGCAGTTCGCGGGATTCCCGAGGACTGGGGAATGCCTCGACGAGAAGGGAAAATAATGACTCTTGTCTCAATTTCGTACAAAAAAAATGAATGAAGGCTTTTTACCGGAAGTAATTGACAAAATAATAATTTGACTCTATTTTATTTTGGCCAGCAAAACGAACTCAGGGGAAAAGGGGGTAAGGCCAGGCAACAGGCCGTGTGCAAGATAGCGTATCAAATAAACCAAATATCAATATAATATTTCCACTGAATGAATTTACCACATCATCAAAAAAAAAGGGGTTTGAATTTAATAGGGGGCACGAAAAGAAAAGAACAAAAATAGAGTAATGAAATTGGCTCACGGTTGGGGAAAATGACCGAAAAATAGGGGATAATATTTCGACAGTAACAAAAGTGATGAGATGAATGCCAATCTCTGGGAGAATAATCACTGCCTGTCCTTCAGTCAGCGGCGGTCCAGGGGCTCGTCGGTATCACACAACTGTCAGGATGGTCAGTGGTTCCACCGTAGTCCTCCAATTCTGGTTCAAGAATCCACCAACTATTAGCTGGATTCTGCAGCGCTGTTTGGGGCACGTGTCTCCGGGGCGTTCGATCCACAAGTGAGGGTGGGACGCGTTGTTCTCCCTGCGTTAGGTGGTCCTTTTTCTCTCCCAAACCATCTCAGCCAATCAGAGGTGTTGTAACTAATGTCCCGGCTAATATCTGTCACTCTGATTCGGTGACACTGAATCAGAGTGTTAGCGTCCTTTGCGGGGGGGAAAACAGGGGGAAATAGTCCCGATGGTTGAAGGCGCAATCCGTGGCCACTGTAGAACTTCTCGGCGTGACGTCACTTGTACAGTGTTGTATCCGGGGGTGGGCGAAGGTCGTCGATGGTCCGTTGTCAGCGTGTGCTCGGTGAGTCGTGCGTGGTGGATTAGGTAAAAGAGAAAAAGGGGGGGTGGGGTGAGGAATATTTACATGGGGGAGAACCAACCGTGGCCATATTAATGAAATTTTTAGGGGACAACTGGTTAACTGCGATTGAAAACAAGAATAATAAAAAATGCCTTGTCACAACACATACACACACAGACAGAGAGACAACAACAATTTTCGGGGTGAAACCAATAACTTCCTATCGGAAAGTTAAACAGATTCATGCCAGTTTCCAACTTGGTCTCTTCTATGTATTCCTATTGGCACCCTTGCAGCTATTATTCGAGCTCGATGTTGCTTAACTTTGACGATCGACGGAGTCCCGTCTGTCCTGGTCTATTAAGCTGTAATTATTGAGTGTACGCAATGCGCTAAGCCGATGATTATTTATTCATTTATATGCGATTGTGTATAGCAATACTCATTAATGAAATGGGTCGGAAACACATTCTAAGCCGTGTCTAATTAATTCTACTTTCAGGTGGTGTCCAGCAATGGTTCCGATGACTCTAGAAGCTCGTTCAACGAAAGAAGGGAAAACGAAATCTTTATGGATAGTCCGGAGAGTTCCAATGGAAAACAAGGCATTAGTAAGTCTGGGAAAAGTGGTAATGGAAAAGGAAGAAAGACAGAGAAAGAAAAGGAGAAATACCGAGATGAAGATAGAGAGGCTGATTTCGATGACGAAGGGGAGTCTGAAGAATCTGAAGACGATGCCGAATACATTCTAAGACAGAAAAAGCAGAGGCGACCGAAAACGAGAAAATTGGATAGTAATCCATTGTTTTGGAGCGTTGAGGATGTCTTCAGGTATCTTAAGAAGACAAATGACTGCAAAGAAATTGCATATCGAGTTAAACAAGAGGTAAAACTGTCAACCGTTGCATAATAATAAGTAACACATCACCATGTTACGCTTGAAAATGTATGCCTCAGTTTTAAAAGAGGTTTTTCAGGTATGATGTAACAATTGGTTATGGGAGATTTATAATTTCTTACATACCTTCAATTATTTAATTCCGATGATAAACTTTTGTATGACGTGTATGAGAATTTTATCCTAGCTCAGCCGACAACGTTGCGTTCTGTCGCTGCTATTGATAGCGATAGCAAAGTTGTCGATGAGACGTTGTCAAATATTACTCTTTATGTCGACGAAATTAGCGATTTGATTGGTGCCCGGAATATTATGCAAACTACTCCACATGACGTTGTTCTAATGATCGCTAATATTGGTACAATCATCACAATAAATATTGCCGTAATTAGCCTAACATTATTTGCGTCTAATAAAGCCGAAGCGGAGATCTGGTATGATATTATTTGTTGTTTGTTATTTGTTATTTGCTAACTATTGAAAAACTTCAATGTTAGTCATTCAAAAGTTTATTATCCGAATAGAATCAGTTTGGTGCCATTGAATTCGTGATGATCAATTTCTGTTTCCAAATATAGGCATGCAACTCTCCAGTTCTAAAGTTCTAACTTTTTTATGGAGATGACTATTTAACGGTTTAGGAATCAAAATATCCCATTTTTAAGCTCTGACCATATGTACGCATATGCAGATAGCTGTTGTAACCTGTTATTCGAGTTCGAGCGTTCAACTTTCAACTAGTGCCAGTCCAGGTCTTCGCTGCCGGATTTGGCTTTTGAGTAATAGCTTTGGAAGGAAAAAATAATGCATTTCCGCATTACGCAAGAGTCCGAAAAAAATTACAACGCGTGCGTTTATTTAAGTCACTTTTAAGAAAGGAAAAACTAAATTCAGTGAACATCAAGATACGCGACAGTGTATCGGGCCAAGTTGAGGTTTCAGCTTTGTGACGTCATGGGCCGATGCTGTCGTGTATAATATACATGACACAAATACTCCCCGAATGCGTTTTATTTTTGTTCTCATAACACGAGAATTTTCGGCGAAATCCGTCCTTAGTTACATTATATATGTTGACTATGAGCTTTATGAAGACAGTTTTACTTTCTCGATTAAATCAGTAAATAAAAATATCGTCCCATAGCCAGCATCATAATGCAATATTTCCACGATTTTATTTTCTCAACGTTAGTATTTCGTTTCTCATAGTCGGCAACGAAAAGAATATCTGTTTCTCTCTCTTTTCTGTGTCTTTCTTCTTTCTTTTGTCCAGAGACCATAGGGGAGATATTCACGCTTATGGACAGACTTCAACATGAAAATTCCGTAGCGGTGGCGCCTGAACTAATTCAGCACGAGCTTGGCGTATGGCAGGGCGCATATGAGAGCATCGGTAATAGCGCACAGCGTAGCCCCAGATTACCACCATATAATTGAAATTTATTTATTTTTTTTTATTCAGCTCTTTTGAAGGTCATTGTAGGTAATTGCAACTCCATTCATTCCAATTGAAGGTAATTGAATGGTTATCTTGATCTACAATGAAAAAAACGAAAAAGGGGGTGCTAACTTTTTCCTAAAAAAGTTTTTAATTAAAAAGGAAATAAGTATTTATTTCCGATTGAAATAAATGGACTTACAATAGTCTACAATGGACCTTCAAATGAGCTGAATGAAGAAAAATAATTCGCAAAAAAATTTAATTTTCCGTTATATGGAGATAACTATAGGGGGCTTTCAATTATGGCAGTGCGTATATGAAAGCCCAGCCACAGATAAGAGCGTATAGCATAGAGTGCCGGAAAGCGCGTACGTAATTTGGTCAATTTTAGGAAAGCCCGTGCATAATTCTGGGAATGTTAGTTCATTGATAATAATCAAAAAACCGTCAGACCTTGGCAAAAGTTCATTGAAACAGCGAAAATTTCATTCTATTCGATCCTAAAGAATTTGGGAATAACAAAGCAATAGTTTTCTCTTTTTGGGAAGTCACTATTAGGTGAACAATAATTAATAAATCAAAATTGAGGATTCAGTATGTACAATGACGTGACGTGACACATATTTGACAGTTTCCACCGTCTCCTTCCAGACTACATAAGTGGCAAAATTCATGAAAATAACAGAATTTTCATCAAGATACGCGACAGCGTATCGAGCCAAGTTGACGTTTTACCGGTGTGACGTCACAGGCCGATGCTGTCGCGTATAATATACACGACACAACTA
>JAPYZN010001807.1:0-18388 GCA_030522865.1 Psyttalia lounsburyi | reverse complement strand
AAGCGGTCACCCATCCAAGTACTAACCCAGCTCAACGCTGCTTAACTTGGATGTCCGCCGGAGCAACACCTCGCCCGCCTAACCATTACGGCCGGTTATAGATCGTTTAAATAAATAATTACAATTTCCCTAACTCAATAGAACCCACAGTTTACTAATTCTATTGGAGAAACTGACACGTCTTCAGCCGTATTAATAGGGCGTACAGATATTTTGTGTTTCACAAAGTACTTATCGTAACGATATTCAATATAACAGACCAATTTGTGCCGCACCATTTTTGAGCCATGAAATTTCTACGAGAGCGATCCACTACTGTCTGATAAGGGATATGTGTACCATCACTACAACGATTTTCCACTAATATTCTTGTTCCACCAGTCGAGCATGTCCTGCAAAATGGTCGGGAATTCATTTGAGCAGAACAAGGAATGGATTGAATAAAAATTTTGTAGCTCACTCCTCTGTCTGCAGGGAATGTACAATTCTGCGGTTCATTAATCGTGATACATAACGGCAACCGAAGCAATTCCCGCGCTCTCAGTAGCATTAAAAAGTAACGTTCGCTTCATTTTGTCATTGTCATGGAGCTGGATGAATCTGTCCATTCGTAGCGTTGAAAAAAAGTATGTATCGACAGATCTCGAGGTGTTTGTAATGTGGATGGGGAAAAAAAAGAATCGTGCGGGGATTTGAAAGAGGCCGGTCATGATGGAATATTGACGAGGATAATACCTACACCGTTGGCTACAGACTGCACTACTTTTCATCCGGTTTATCTCCGTGGCACACTTGCCTGCTCGCTGCAGAACGATACACACGTCTGTCTGTGTTCACGATGGAGATGCATCTGCAGGTCCGGCGTTGCATATAATCTTTCAGGAAGTAATGTGCGGGTTCTACGTTTATCATGCAAATACTGTGTGCGTTGCCGATGAACGCTAGGGTACGTTGCCATGGTTATGGGTTTTATTATGATGAAAAGAATTTTCCTATTAAAATGGCCTTTTTCAGCTCTTTATGGGCTCAATGTTTCAGGATCTTTATTTTTTAAAATCCTTTGGACAAATGGGACCTCTGAGAAGATTAACAAATCGAGTTTGTGAGTGTCATGGAAGATGTCGGGGGGAGGTGGATCATGTACACGGTGTAGTGACTCATTCAGGTCGTGGATTTATATAGGCCATCAACTTAGTCTTCTGCTATCTTGAGAGTACGATGACAAAATTCGGATGTGAGAAGTATTTTAACTCTCGATCTTCAAGGCCATTGCAGATATAGACAGATAGTAAATTAAGACGAGATCTGTAGGAAACTTGAGGGAAGGGAGTGTATAGTGTAAAGATTTTTCGGGTGTCAGATTATCGGTGCTGCATCATATGTATTCGACTCGATGGTTATGGTTCACTGAGCGAAGAAATGGAGTTCGAGGCATGAACAAATTCTTGCCACGATCCAAAATGATAAAATTTTCGATAGCTTCAGAGGAGGCTCATATCGGTTTGGAGCTATACGATTGGCCGGAGAAGATTTCCTTGAATCAATTACATCCTCTTTGTTCAAATACTTTATTCTCACAATGTGAATCTAAACAAACGCTAAACATTTGAGCCAAAGCTTTTGACTTTCTCACTCTAACCTGACTGAAATTTCCATTATAAAAATTATCGAAAGTCTTGAAAAATTGAATTATACGGGAATATATATTTAACTAAACATTTAACTATGAGGTTGTCTAATTTCCCGACAGGAAGTTATTGTTTTCATCCCAAAAATGAAAATCGCTAATTTCATGAAAAGTCGATGTTTCATAACCAGGAGATTCTCGCCCAAAATTTTTGGAAACATGTCAGTTTCTGAGTGTGTGTATATGTGAGTATGTGTGTACGTAGTAGTTTCTTTCGTTTACGTTCCTGGGCGAATGCGTCATGCGATGGAAGTGATTCGGATCGCTGGGGGCTCAGCCTCCTCTGAGTTTTTGAGAAAAAAGGGGTAAATTTTCAAATTCTTCCAGTCACACCGCCGCGCGTATGCGCAGTGTGATCGAGGCCAATGTGGTGGTCATGGATAGACCTTCACTAAGCCAACATCGATATGAATATGGGAGTAAATTCTCCCCAGCCCCTTTGAGTTTTTCCAGGAAACGGGTTGAAAGTGGTAACGTCCTATTAATTTTGATTTTTTTTCATTCAGACTCTCGAGCAGAGGCGTTATGGGGTCGAAGTGAATTTGATCGCGATCGATAGGCCTTCATTTGGTCAAGATCCCATAAAGATGGGAGTAAGATACCTCCACCCCTGTTTTACTCGGACATTCGAAATTATCGGGAAGTTAGTTATGAAGTTCTGGCGGCCCAAATAAGAAAATAATAACGCAAATATAGTAAGAGGAAAATATGGTCCGCAAAATTACAATTCTTTTCGATTCGCATTTGACGTCGAATTGCTGATGTTCTTTTTATAAGAATACTTTTTATGGACTATATGTTACAATAAATTCAGGAAAGACATCTGTGAAGGGAAATATGGACTTACATATACGCTATTTTTTCCTGAGAATGAAACGAGCAACGTGGGCAATACAAAAAATACTATCAATAATACTGTATTTCTTAAAAAAAAAATATTTCCCATTATCCATGCATTCCTTTCCTTGACATGGAGTTAGCAGTAAATTTCGTCCCACAATTGCTTAATCTTTTGCCAATTTTTCTCCAACTGCTTAGTCCGCATTGAACGCTGATCATTACTCTTTAATTTTGTTCTGTATTTGTTGTTGATTTACAAACAAAGTTCCCAGTGAATTTCGCCGCACTTTAAAAATTATGTCGATATAATATTTTCGGATTTTTCTTCTTTGTACATCACCTACTCAAAATGTAACGTCGGAAATTGCGATAAAGAAATCTAAAAAATAAGGCATTTTGATCGCGATTATATGCCAATTGAAAAGCTTACAGTTGGTGCACGTCATCACTTGTCAAAGTTTTTAGGAAGTCGATAAATCAATTCCCTTTGTATAAATGAGTTTACTTTATAAGACGACCTTGGAGTATAATCGTTTGTTAAATTCATAAGAATCAAATGCTTAAGTTCTAACTTTTAAGCCATTATATTAATTCTTACCGTCTTCGTCTTCCTTCTGGAGTAGCACCTCGAGCTCTTGGTCATCGAATGTGTGGCCCAGAGTATTGAGAATAGTTTTTACCTTCTCTTTTTCAATTCTCCCGTTTTTTGCTGAGTCGAACATGGAGAACGCTCTCTTCAACACTTGTAAAAATAAAGATGAAATTGATGATTAATCTCGATTGTAAATAAAAAAATAGAATGTAATTTTTTTGGCAATCAAGTATGGGATATCAGCTGCCGTGATGAAACCAATTCCATTTTTATCTCCCTCAAAAACGCAATTTCAATTTCATATTGACGATAGAGTTTGCCAAATACATCGATATACGTCCAACTCTGTTTATTTATTCTAACGATAGAATAATAATCAATCTTAAACAGAAGCCAAAGCATCTGCAGACGGCAGGGTCACTCCCTGGTATCTCTGTGCAGTTTAGAATAATAAATAAGCAATTTTAGCGGAAAAAAGGGAAAAAGGGCATGAAAATGTAACTTCACGTAGGTCAGCATTTATAGGAGAAATTGAATAAATGAGTCAGGCATGAAAAATTCAGGAAAAAAATCTTGTGAATTCCTTAGACACATCTATTTCGATAGTATTCCAATACATTTCCTTGCAGACAAAGCTAGCCTTTCGTATCAAACCGGAATCAAATTCGATCCTACACAGTTCAAAGAAATATTTTTCCGTACTGCTCTTCACTTTTCCTCGTCCAGGGATTGGTACGGGCCCTTGCCCGAACTCGAAAAAGTGAAAATCACTACGGAAAAATATCGTTCCAGGGCTATCGTTATTTTTTTGACTCGCGTGGTTGGCCGCCTCGCCTACGGCTCGGCTTGCCAAACTCCACGCGAGTAAAAAACCCCATAACGACAGGCCGGAAATATACTATGAAATGTATTTCATAACCGATGATCGAATAATGCACAAATGAGAGCTCTGATAGTCAACTGGAAATGTTCAAAGGATGTTTAATAAAAGATTGCCTGAATCATTAAATATACTAAAGATGCACAAAAATTGGGGTAGTAGAAGAAAATCGTATATAAAATAAGGGTGTTGAAAAAATTAGCTCTTTCCGACAGTTTTCTTTTCAAAAAGTCTGAACCAGAGGAAGAATAATACATAAAAAATGAATAATTCAAATTTCAAAATGCATAAAACGTTCTATGTTGGGGGTTATCTGTAATGTAAATTAGACAATCCGAAATAGCAGTTGGAATCACAGAGTTTACATCAAACTCACAATGACGATTTGCAGCAGTAGTTTATACATATTCCACCTCTCGCGCAACGACAAAATTCACTGACCCAAATCCCAACCCCGCGGATAGTGTTGTCGCCCACCGGAAAATTATATACGAGTGAAATAGCCGATATACTTGTTGACGCAGTTACACGGATGAATGAGTGTCGTGTTTCCAAAATTAATCGATCAAATCCCCAACCCGAGAGTTCTCACGAATCAAGTATAATACGCGTGATTTATGAATGCCAGTTCATTATTGATTCTCACGAGACAAACCGAGAAATTTTACTGAATAAATACGTTCGTCTGAAATTTTCGTCCGCATGGATATAATTAAATGCCCTCAATTTTGAAGTTTGAAAGAGGGAATGTGTGAATGACGGATTATTTCTACTTACTTTTAGCCTGCTCGTCATCCTGAAAAATAGTGAAAGATTTGAATTAATGGTTGTTACATTTGTCTATGTGCATTTAAAACAAGTATGATACTGATTGAAGAGGTCAATCCGGGAGTTGAAAAATACTCAAAAGTGGTTTAATTGGAAATCGGAAAATGCATGGTGAACGCGGGTTCAGATCGATCCGACAAACAAGCCCCAGTGAAATTGCATCGACATACCTTTCATCTTTGAGCTCAATGTGAATGAAAAAAAGAGGAAATAAAACTGACAAAACTGCAATATTTCACTGGGATTGATGATTGATCGGTACTAGATTTATTTCAATAATTGAAAAGCAGTTAAGGCATTATTAAGAATGATTTATAATTGCACAAGTGCGGTGGCAAGTGAAAAAAAATATATCTTAAATTTTAACGCAGATTAATTTTTAAATATGGTGAAAATTGCAAGAATTTTTTCTTTATTTACGGCATTTTTCTTGAAGGCATTTTTTTATAACTGCTATCAACCTGTCTTATTTTTTATATAATCTACTGGATAAGAAATATTAAATTGTCAAGACACAGAGTCTGTTTATAAAAGTTGTTGCAAACTATTCAATTCAGAGGAAGATGCGAGTATAATTTTTTCATGACATTTATGAAATATTTCGTATGAATAGTTTCTTAATATTTGCTTGAAAGTAATTTTTCAAACCTTTTTATAAATTAATCTGCAAATTTGTTTAGAGTCTTATATATCCCATAATATCTCTTTTAACCCTAGATTTTTTGTCGCTCCTAGACAGTTTTCTGAACTATTTCTGAACAAAGAAAAATCTCACAATTTTTCATTTTCAATAGGAAAATATTGTCGATTTGAAACTATATCATACTTATGTAAAGACTCATTTTTCTGACCATTTCACATAAATAATTTCAATGCTTTATTTGTTTTAAACTGAATGAGCTGTAGCAGTCGAATTAATAAAAACTTATAATTACTATTACACATGTTTTTCCCAAAGCATAAAATAGAAAGAAATGAGCAATTGTAGTTAAATAAAAATTTATGGCAAGACCACGTTGTCTTACAATTTGTCATTTTTTAAATTTTAAAATGCACTTCCCAAAAAATTAACGTTTTTGATTCTTTACGTTGGGCCACCCTACACGACTTTCAGATTTACGGCGTTGTAAAGACTTTTCTGCTGTATTCTTCAAATTCTAGCGTTACTGAATTCACTTTAAAATGTAGAAGAATGATTGACCCGCCTGAAACTGTTTCACTCTCCAAAAATTTGAAATATTATAATATTTTGACAAATAACAATAACGGTTTTCGATACATTAACACTAATCAATTTCCCCGCCTTCTTGCTATGATTGACCACTACAGATCTATTGTAAAATGGGTGTGATGACTGTATAAGATCCTGAGTATAATAATAATGAATTAATACCCGAATCAATAAAATCTTTAAAATTAAAATCAGAGAGAAAAAGTTTATCATTTCGCATAGAACTCACAAAAAAATTGCAATAACAATCTCAAGATGCTTAAATTGGTATTCTCGTCTCTTAAAATTATCATCATGAGTTATAATGTGACATCGTATCTTAGGCAATTTCCTTTCGGCTCCATTACAATTCATTACAAATTACAGAACCTCGCAATATTTGAATGTCTCCAATAATTTTTATTTCAACACCGTATCCAAAAGAAGCGAACCTCAATTTGAGACTGGTGATCTTGTAAATAAGTTCTTGTAGAAATCTCAAATAATGACTGGAGGCTTTAAGTCCACTTGAAAACCTTTAAAAGTCTTAACTTGAGATGTTCAAGTCTAAATTCCGAATGTCAGAATTGAATTTTAAACCTTTAGATCTCAACGTGAGATACCGGTTAAGTCTGTTTTCTCTCTAAATTCTAATTCTATTTAAATGTATTTAATGTCTACAGAAGGTTAGGCCGCAGGGTGAGTTGACTTTGGAGTGAGAGAAATTTTCATGTTCCCAGTAGCATTGTTGGAAGAGTGCCCGTTGCGTAACTGGGAGACTCGGGTTCGAATCCAGGCTGGATTAATCAGAATTTTTCTCAATAACAATAAACAAAATTGAGACTTTCGTAAGTTTGAATACAAGATCTTTTAAGTGTTTTGTATGAATTGACTAAATTGT
This sequence comes from Psyttalia lounsburyi, assembly GCA_030522865.1. Lineage (NCBI taxonomy): Eukaryota > Metazoa > Arthropoda > Insecta > Hymenoptera > Braconidae > Psyttalia > Psyttalia lounsburyi. The sequence goes on along the minus strand of JAPYZN010001807.1, from coordinate 11,450 downwards.
TCTTCTCGTATACTCTCGCGATTTTTTGCCATTTGTTTTCTTCTCCCCTGTATCATATTCGCCGAAAGAGAAGAAAAATCCTCATTTGAATGGAAAATTAGCCCATTTTTTACGTATCACAAATATTATGATGATGAACACTGTCCAGCTACAGTTCACTAATTGAATTCCCTCTTTCCGAAAGTCGTCGATATTTTCATCGAGGAATAAATCATAGGCTAAAGTCACTTGATAGCGATGGAATGAAAAATTTTCACCATTAAAATAATAGAGTGATTTCGTAATCAGAACAGAATACCACACAACAGATATTATATTTTCATTAATTCCTCATTCCATTGAGCGGAATTTTAACACTTTATACGCAGCAAACTGGGGTAATTTAAAAATCCGTGAACTGACCATTATGCCGAGAGTTCTTGCTCTTGCTTTATTCAACGACTGGCTGACTGTTGAGTGTTTCACCCACACTAAACTAGCGTCGGCTTCGCAGGATAACTTTTATAACCTTCGTTGAACGGCAAACGCTTTTTCCCACCGCTTTCCGTTTGTTGTTCCTCCTACTCCCGGTGGTATGCTATGAAGATGGGCTATAATACTACAGACGAAGTGAAAACAGAAACGACCAATCGGCGAGAACAAGCGTCTTGCTCGTTGCCACTTCGATGGATATTCAGGGGACGGGAAAAAAACGGTGTCATGTGACTGTATTGAGAGACATGGGTGGAACATATGACGAAATTCACACGAGAAAAAACGAGAGATGTGGGATAGATTGACGGTCATATGTACCTTTCCCTGGAGCTTATCGCCGACTGGGGTTTAGTTTTTGCACTTTGGACATAAATTCGACTGACGAACATCTCCAATTACCCGAAAAAACATATATTTTGATAGTTGAGAAAAAATCACTGGCTATTTGTTCGTCAAATCGATGGTTACTTGTTTGGGAGATGTTGATGTGGCTTTTGGATGGAAGCAAATGTATACAAATTCCAAGGGAAGATAAAAATATCACATAAATTCACGTGATTCACGAATGACAAATTCCATTATGATTCTGTTTCATTTTTTGGCCATTTTAAATATTCAAATGATTATTTTTCTCAGTCCCATTTTCACTAATAATAGTGGAGCACAATGAAAGAATTCGAGGCTAATAAAAAATGTTACTTTTGAAACACTCTGTGTAAAAGGAGATTTTACGAACGCTTCGCGTGCGCAAATCGTCCCTTCGGACCCACAGGGTCAAAGTAGTATATTTCGTAACAAGTGAAAAAAAAATGATTTTAGGCGAGTGGGAGGTTTACATAATGCCACCAGTCAAAAGCCACTTTTTTCGCGAGTTACGAACATAATTTTTCATCTCAATGTGTCGAAAAAGTACTTTTTGCAATACCTGCCGAAAAAGGTCACTTTTCTGTACGGTTTTTCATGTGTGAAGTGGTACTTTTTCGCACAGAGTGCGTGAAAGGCAGGGGTCGTGCGTAATGTGAAACTCCTGTGTAAACCGCTTTACGCACTCGGATTGCACTTTACACATGACCTTGACTTTTCCGCACTCCGCACAGAAAGAACCCACTTTACCCTCCAAACCTCCCCTCGAAGCGAACTTTGGCAGGTATTGCAGAAAATTGGGAGTGCAACACGTGCGTATCGCCTTTTTCGCCTCGTGTGACCGCCTAGCACTCATGCGAAAAAGTGCTACTTTAAGCACTAGTTTCAAATCTTTTTTAACTTTCGTTGTATTTCATGTTAAATATTCTCTATGCAGATAGGCAAAAAAAGGGTTATTCTTAACATAATTGAAAAAAAGGGTCTCTCTTTTTTTCTCCAAATACTGATGAATGAATTAACGATAAGGGGCCGCTGGCGATTGAAACAGCGATGGAATTAAAGTAATAGAATATTTCGATACAACTGTGGGAAAGTGTTTTTGGGCTCATGGGGGTATATAGCACGAGCCAAATGTGAGTGATATAATCCCACAAGTCTAAAAATACTATTCCCGCGAGTATCGAACTCTATTTTTTGATACAGTATGTGCGAAGTGAAGATTTGGGCACGCGAAGCGTGCGTTCAGTCTCACTTTACACACCGTGAGTAAAAAAAAATACTTTTCAACATTGCGTTTGTGTGTATCTCCATGCTGTTTACCAGACTAGTGGCCCCAAATCCGAGTGGAAAAATAATCCGCTAGATACCTCCTGTGTTTCCAATTACTCGGATGTGTTTCTCAAACTTCTCAGCCTAAAAACGAGTGTGCCAAATTTTGGAGAAAAATCCCTTGGTATTGTTCACTTGGGATTTTTAACCTACACGATTTGACCATACCATCCCAAGATAGGAAGCTTGAGCAAAACGTCCGGTTAATTTAATCAAGTAGTTTTACTGCTGGACAATTTCTTTATACAATTTATCACTTTAACATATTTTCTATACAATTTATCAACTTCAATTTCTTGAACGTTTTTGTTCAATTTTTGTGATGAACATCAAAAGAAAATAACATCATCATCGTGTATTGTCTTAGAGGTGCGTTGAGAGCCACTTTTCAGATAGAGGTGTAAGGCATCCTGTTTCTCACACGGGAATTCACTTTAAGCATGAGCTTTAAGCATGCTAAGCAGTTTCAAAAAGTTCACCTTTTAGGTAGCTATTACAAAAAGCTACAAAAAAACTGAAGTTAACAACTTGCTTTAACATAAAATGTCTGCATACGACTCGTTTAATGAAAAAATACGTTTCAGTAAATGTCAAGTATGAGTCCACCTGGACCTTGCAGTTAAACCTTGGATAGATGTCAAATCTCCGTTGCTCCTATGTTCATTCTAAACCTCAATTTGTTGAAAATTACCATGTTGGTTGTCGCGAATTCAACAAATACATGCCTAGACACACTGGTCTGGTCCCATAGACAATCCATGTTGAACAGACACAGACAAGGGACAACACAAAAATGATGTCAAAATTGACCAACAATGGTTTCTGGATCAGTCAACCCACACAACCATCGCCGACTCTTTTGTCGGTAAAAAGATTTTGAAAAAAATCCTTTTGAAGAATTAAATCTTCACATGTGGGTTAGACTGTCGAAGCGACCAAGTGGTCAACTTGGTGAGAGGGCGAAAATTCCAACATTTGGAATCGCTATAAACCCACACAAATCATTTCCCTCGACAGCGGTTTTCACGTTCAATGTTGGGGCACGGAAAGCTACATCTTCACAAATTTTATTAAATTTACCCAAGCGGACCTATATTAAACATTTACCGAAAATTAATACAAAATTTTAATCCTTGAGTGAAGTAAAGAATTAGATGCCACCCGGATCCACTATTAATATTGCACATTTTTCGAAAATTATTTATTGACATCCCCAGATATTTTCTACGGTTATCTCTGATACAGTGGCCAAGCAACTGTTCATCCTCAGATATATAGCTTTCAATTATCTGATGCGGGTATTGAGGTGCAATTTAAGTATGCTATTACAGCAGCCCATACAATGCATTGCCTTTCGGAGATAGCGACATTCCAGGAACCTTTGATCCAATTTGTTGGACCTAAAATTCCTGCATTATATAAGATTATCTATTTATCTAATAAAGGTACCAGCTATTAAAAAAATTGGCAATTTGCACCATTTTTCAACAATGCAATTGAGCGCGGGCGCTTAGATAATTTAAAAAGGAAAGAATATAGAGAATACATAGTCGCCATTTTGAAACTTCACACTTGGGTAGAGTTTTGCAGAGTGAATTTTTGACCTAAAAATTGTAAGAGCCTAAGAGCATCATTTAGAAGAACTAATGTTAAAAACTCAGTCAAAATGAAAATTCTGGATGCATCGCTTGGAATACAATGTCGAGATTAGGGATTCTGTAGGTGTAAGGGTAGTATGAATAGACCTGTACAATATTATCCATTTTTCTTTTTATATTGATCTTATTCGCATTTTTGAAAAGACCAGCTCAGAAGGTTAATAAAAACTTGAAAGATATAACAAAAAAATTCTGAATTACTTCAAAAATATTTTGGATTGCATTTTTTTTGGGTTAAAGCGTCGTTTTTCAGGAGGAAACAATAGATTATTCTCCATCTGAGCTTTTGCATGTCCACGCCACCATGAGTACTTCAGCAGTATCATTCATATATGACATAGGAGAAGGTTGAAATTGTGAATCGTGAATTTCGTTATGATGCCACTAATTTTTTAAAGGGTTATGTGCATAAACGTTTATGCTATGCTTCAGGGAGCTATGGACTGTATATACCACGCTTCCGGGATCTTTTCAACATCTCAACAAAATTTGATGTTAAGGAAATGAAAAAAAACGCAGAAATTTTCACATTGACATCGGTTTCTTCCTATTACCATGCACTGTATGGCACACAGTAATTCGAATACAACGAAGAAAAGGGAAGAAGATATTTTTAAACTACGGAGTGCGACCATGAGACAGATCTGTGTGACATATTACGCATGGTATAGGTGTCTATGAATACGAGAATTGTTGTGTGCGGAAAACAATATGAAAGTTAATTCTGCACAATTTCAACTGAGAGCCAGTATCACAATTTCTTGCAATTTTCCTATTTTTACAGAGGAAACAAAATTTTAATTTTCAAATATTCGAACGACCGGAACAAAATCAAACGGAGAAAAGTAAAAAAATTTCATTATTATACGAAATAGAAAATCTATCAGCTTGGAAGAACATTCTCTAGATGGAGAATAATTATTCCCTGGCGGATCTGCTCGTTTGGGATTCGATCGACTGCCGACTGTGTGATCGATTGAAGAATCGAGTTGCTCAGTTTATCGATTAGCATTCAAGTGGATTTTGATTTAAATTTCAGTCGATAGAATCGGATATGAATCAACAACATACCGCGTCGATTAAGAGAATTTTGATTATTGAAGACACGTTGCGATCAATTTCTTTATCGTTTTAGTATAGCTCCCCCATTTTTTAGGCAAAAATCGACAGAGCCTTGATAGGCCTGTCCCCTTACGTGAATCGACCCTCAAACGACCAATTCATTTCTTCGTTTTAGCATAGTTTTCCCCTCAGCTATTAATAAAGCAATCGACTGACCCTCGAATCGATTGTTTTTCGATTATTTCTTCTCGCAAAGTCAATTGACCCTCAATCAATCAGTAATTCAGTCGTTTCAAAGTATTTTCCCTATTCTGATTAAGCGAATCGATTGACCCTCCAGTCGATCGTGTTTCGATTGTTCCCTTTCTTCAAGTCAATCGACCCTCAAGCGACCAGTCGATTTGTTATTCTAGGATAGTTTTCCCGTTGTAATTAAAAGAATTCAGTAATACTTTAATCGATTCAAAGGTTCTTCCATAATCCAGTGCCCTTTCAGCTGTTTGTCCGAATTAATTCGAAATAATCGACTCCGTATATGGTCGATTCATTGCCGATTCAATCGACTGAAATTCAAATCGAAAACCACTCGAATGCTATTCGACACACTGAGCAACTTGATTCTTCAATCGACTGGTCCGCTAGGGTAATGTTGTACACTAAACTACACTGAGGGAAAAATCTTCTTTTGACAAAGACGATGTACTTGGGGCAAGAACATATGTTCTTGTCAATCTTCAAAATTTGGAAATCTGCTGATGAATGAATCCATTTTTAGCGCAGCATATTCAAACTTTGGACACAGAAACTTATACTCTTATCATAAATATGGGTCTTCTTGACCATAATACACAACTTTTTTCTGTACGATAATTGGTAATTGGGAGAAGTAACCAAAAGTTCCAGTGAGATGAATTTCTCATATTCTTCAATTATGACTAGCCTTATTTCTATTAAGGAATTTTTCATTCCGGATGATTTCATAATTTCTCAATGTGATTACTCGGCATCTCTAACGAAGAAATTCCTATTTTCGTTAGATAACTAATTGGTTTATTATCACTTCTAGTATATAGAAAATTGATCTCAAGTGTCACGCGCTTTGCACAAGATATCACAAAATTGACATGTTGGAAGAAACCAAAATCTAAATAAAGTGCAGGTTACATGAATCTATGACGAGAACTTCTTTTCTAGTCTCCAAAATACCGGAAAGTTCAATCAGGATAAGAGAATCCCACCTTGTAGAAAAAGTTTTTTTATCAATACGACAACTGAATGATTGATAAGCAGATTTCACGCTATTGAAAATTGACAAGAGAATATTTTCTTGCACCAAGTATATTTTCTTTGTGAGAAGAAGATTTTTCCCTCAGTGTATTGATCAATCCCAAATAATTTCGGTCTTTTCTGCCCAAATTTCCTGACTCATCATAACTGCCATAATTTCCACCTTTTGGGAATTATCCACTTTGACGTTGGAAACAAGGCAGATCCAGGATCGGGGCATGTCAAGGTTGGGAGGCCCAGAGCGGAATGAAGCTTGGTTCCATCGTTGAATCCTATATTAATTCAAGCTTAAGTCATGTAGGTTGCTTTGGGTCGCCATCCAACCTTTGCAAATTTTGAGAAGTGAATAAAAATCAAAACTTTTTAACAATTTTGAAAATTCTAAACATTTGGAAACTGCTGAAAATCTAAAAAATACCAAGGCGGGTAATGGTTGAAAAAGTTTTAATTTTTATTCAATATTTTTTTAAATATGCTTTTTTCTCAATTTTGAAAATTGCGTATGGTGTCAAAATTTGAGGTAATTTTAAAATTTTGGAATTAAAAAAAATTAACAAAATTTTTATTTGATCTTATATTCAAATAGGAGGGTGAAAGTAAGAGTAAAACATCAACGTCTCACTGAGAGTTACGGACGGAGAACAAAAGCAATGGATCGGAATAAGTATTATAAATAAAGATCAATGGTGATTGGATAGGTACCCGAGGAGAAATTGGACTCAGGCCGGCATCAAGTTCGGATGACGTCAGATTTAACGTAAGATCAGGTGTTGATCCAGTTGTTGGGATGAAAACTTGATCAGTTGTGTTAGGGCTTGGGTATATCAGCACTTGATTGGGCTTGACAGATCCACATTTTATCAAGCCAAACGTATTAGTACTTGAAAACCGCCATCAAAAATAATTTTTAATGATAGTTAATTCAAAATGAAAAATGAATCTGTTTTTTAAACTTTATATCGGATTTCTGAATGACTTCCTACCTAATTAGCGCTGAAGAAATGTGCTGGGGATCGAACCGGGAGCCCTACGAGTACTAATCCTATATTTTTTTGCTAAACCAAGTTTTTATTGTTCAACAGTCTATATTTATATATTGATAACCTTAAAAACGACTATAAAAACGAAATTTTTTGGAACATCATTTTAATTTGTGTGATATACGGCCTTGAGAGGCTCTCGAGTTCATCAAATATTTTATAGTTTTTATAATTGAGCTTACGCAACTGTTTATTCTCTCTTCGGAGTATTGCAAAATATATTGCTTGAGTATTTTCTTTTTCCTATGAAAAATAAAGTGCTCCAAAAAAATTAATTTTTGTGATTATTTCCTAATATGTATTATATAAAAAAAAGATCAGAGCGAACCACTCGACTATGACGCTAATATTATTTGATAAACTCGATTTTGCTTATACGATACGTATTGGAGATATTTTTACTTCAAAATTATTTATTATCTGATGGATTCGCACGTATATTCGCAAAGCGAAAATTTGTTTAGATAACATTTGATCCATAATATAGTTAATAATAATTCAACTGAATGAATAAATATAAATACTGGAGATAATTCGGTTATCACCTCTTCCATATATCAGGCCCTCCAAATCAGACTCTGATCACAATGATTATGATCATATCTATTAAATGTAAAATTGATCAATTCCTCGTTAGGTACGGCGTGAACACTTGAACCTGACCACCGCCATAACAAATTCGGATCAATCATGTGGCTTACTTGACCCAATTTCCACTCGGGCATTAGGTAACAGGAAGCGCGGCAAATCAGTTTTTTTTTCTATTTCGCATAATAATTTGGTCGACACGCTACGTGGATTGATGTATGCAATCGAACTTTGCTAAAAGAAATCAAAAATATCAATGATTGATTAATTATTAATCAATTATCAATTATTTCGAAGTATTAATCCAGCCAGGAAGTTCCATTCTGGATCGAGGCTGGACGCCCCAGGCTGGAATACAATTTAATTATTTTTAAGTGTTCATTGAAAATTAGTTCAATTTTGTTAATCTAGGTTTTTGGCGAACCACGGTCGATCCTGAATTAAGCCTGTTCCAAGTTTCGTTCCAATGTTCATTCCCACCGGGACAGCAATTTTTTTGGAACACTCACTATTTCTATTGTGTTTTCCTTTTCATACAGAGTAAAAAAAAAACCTCGAATGTTGTCTACTCCAGAATTTTATAACGTTTTCAGGAATTTTTCGTCAACTTCTTTTTCTGTTCCATAAAAAGTAAACAGAAGTTGAAACCGAGTTGACTCTCCTGCAGTGGACTGGCGGTACGTGTGTTTATCTGCGAATAAAATTCTATTTTAATCGGGGGATTTTCAAGCGTACTGTATTCGGCAGTTGTCACATTCACTTCGCTGTAGGTATGACTGTGATAATGTTGCACTACTGGCAATATAAGCAATGTAATGTTCATGGCAGGCGTTGGCTGTCTACGGGGCACAACTGTAGCGGATACGGAGAGAAAATTTCGGTAGGAATACCACTACACGCTTGAAAAATTACTCCTGGAATTTAAAGAAAAAAATAGTGTAAATTTGGGCAAATGTCAAGAAAGTTGCCCCCACCTTCGATTTTTCTGAAATTTTGTGGAGGTCTGTGTTAGATGATTCTAAGCACTCTCCAAAAGACCCCAGAGTGGAAATAAACAGGAGAAATCGAATTCGGAGACAAAATCACAATATTCGCGGCGAATAAAGTGATTTCACTTTAGGGGGGCCTTTCTAGATATTTACCATTGATTTATTGATAAATATTTTCCGAAAACAACCTCCGAGCGACTCCTTTTACCAACGTATTAAGAGGAACTTGTTTTGTCTAACTATAACAGAATATTCGCCGTGAAATACGATGAGAGTTGAGAAATGTTAGAAAAGCTTCTAGTAATGTTCCGTCTGAACTTGACAGTTCATAAAAACAAATTTAACCAAAATCCAAAATAACAGTGATAGTCACAAAAACTGTGCTCTAAGTGACTGAAAATCGAACAAGAAAAATCATCAGTAAAAATTATGAAACACACAATTCACATAATTCAGATAAAAATTACAGAACTCCGTGGAATAGTTTCACGATTTTAGGTAAAAAGTACGTGACAGTTCTGTCAAATTTCCTATCACCACATATCGTTCTGAATTTATAGGAAAGATACGTAAGTTTTATTGAAGTTGTGGAGAGCATCCAAAAATACTTATCCAGTTTATCGAAAGATTAAAAGATAAAGATTTATAAGATTTTTATAACGACAAAAGATTATATTATTAGATTAGATTATTTTCGGAGTATTACCAATAGATAATATTACCTGACCAAATAACACCGAAAAATATTATTAAGACAGAATATTGCAAAATAAAATATCAAAAACGATATATCAGAAGACACAAGATTGCAACCGACAATATCATAATGTCAAATATTACAACTAATAACATCACAAAACAAAATATTGCAACAAACAATATCACAGGGCAGACTTTCACAAAATATTATCATACAACAAATATCAACAGGGCTTTCCTTATTGTTATGATTGCTTCAATCACAAATTAATCAAATAAGGGAGTTTGTATAGGGTTTCATATTCCCGTGACGTCACAGGATATTATTGGATGGGAGTTGGAGTAAGTACGATAGGATAGAAGATAATTCTCAAAATAAAATTTACAATGAATTTTTACTATAAAAAATGGATAGTCCAGAATTGAATTCAAGCCTTCCCATTATGCATCGGGTCTTCTTTCCGCCTGAACAATCCGAGGCCTAGCAATCCCGCTTCTTCATTTCAAATTTTTTTGTATACACAAAATGTTAACACAAATACACAAAGTAATCATGGTCATAATGTCTTGTAATTTTTTCAGCTGTCATATTTTGTTCTATAATATATTTGCGCAAGATATTTTGTCGAGTGCTATTTTGGAATAATCTTTTGTCCAGTAATATTTAAGCGCATTACCAGATAAAAAGTTTTCGTTTATGGAAATAACTGATAAGTTCAAAAAGTTATCAAGAGTGAACTTGTAAAACGATTCTAGGGATTCTTCAAATTTCTGTGATGGCATGAAAACGTTGACATTATCTTTTGAATGGCATGGGTGGTCGCCGAATAGTTTTGATGTTTTCTCGACTCTATTTGAGTTTTTCCATACTGAAACCTCTTCAAGGGATGGAAAAATGCCTTCGTGCACCTGAGAAATCATCTCATATAGCAAAACTTCAATGAGAAATTTTATTATGCCAGTGCCTGCATGGATATTGCAAACTGGAATCTCTTTGGGGGCATTGAAAAGACCCACAAAATTGGAGACACGGTGAAGGCTATTTCAAAGCAGCTATGTTACTGCCGTTTTCCATGCGATAGCCTCGCTTCAGTTTCAAATATTCTTCTCATCCAGTCTCGAGACGAATGAGAGAATTTAATCCTAGATATTCCAAGACAAATTGCTCCAAAATACGAACAATAAAAATCATGGCTCCAACGAATGATTACCGTCGTTGGTTTTTCTAACATAAATAGCAATCCACTGGAAAAAGTATGTAAAAACTTACGCAATCGTATGGCGAAATGCTGTATTCTACAATTTTTTTACAAGAATTCGGAAAACGTGGTGGGACAATCAATTAATATACACCCTCAATTCCGGCAATTGGATTGGTTTGAATAATTGTGTTTGCTCGTGTTATTTTATGGGTATTTTTGCGTTAGTTTTTTCTATCATTTATTGGTGATTTTAGCTCCAACGAATTTGCACGAAGCGATTAAAATAAAAATACATGTTGATTATAATTTTGCCGTATGTATATAAACTGACGAATCTTTACTAAATACTTTAACATAGATAAGAAAATGTTGCTTGTCAATGTATAAAAATTTATCCTCAAAGTTTTGGGACCAATCATTAAGAAATTTAAAACGTGCGAAATTCTAAAACTCGTTTATAACGTCACTAATTTTAACTAAAATCGAATCGATTGTGAGGCATCGGGCTCGACTTTTTAGAAATTAGTCGCTATTCTAATGATGATCAATACTCCATCTTATTTTTTTGACTTTTTGAAAAATATGACTATCAAGATTCTCTTACAAATTGAGGCACCTCAAAAAAAACTAAATATTTAAGAACACTGTTGAATTATAATAAACTAGCGCCGTTGCGGCCGCTACGTTGATGCTTTTTTTGTTATGTTATTTTCTTTTCATTATTTTTTCAGTAGCATTTCTCCATTAATGAATTTCTTC